>CAUYLG010056243.1:0-72263 GCA_963573385.1 Cacajao melanocephalus | reverse complement strand
ACCTTTGGGGTTTAAACTTTGTGTTCAAAATTTTCCCACCCCCGTGGCAAAAATTTAACTATCACTCCTGCAAAAAAAAAAAAAAAAAAAAAAAAAAAAAAAAAAGCCAGTGTAGTGGCTCAAGCCTGTAATCCCAGCACTTTGGGAGGCTGGGGTGGGTGAATCACTTAAGATCAGGAGTTCGAGATTAGCCTGGCCAACATGGTAAAACCCTGTCTCTATTAAAAATACCAAAAAAATAAATAATTTTTAATTAGCTTGGCATGTTGGCATATACCTGTACTCCTAGCTTTACTCAGGAGGCTGAGGCAAGAGGAACGCTTGAGCCCGGGAGTTCCAGGCTACAGGGACCTGTAACTCTGCCATTTCACTCCAGCCTAGGTGACAAAGCAAGACCCCATCTCCATATTTAAAGAATAAAGTTAAGAATAATTCTGACATATTTTCTTCTGTCTTTACCTCATTTTCCTTAGATGAAATTGGAAAAGAATGACTATTTAGAGAACATGGAATAAAACTTCTGATCCAAGTTTGCTTCAGCAATGCAGACATTAGTATTAGCCTCAAAACCTGCCTGAAATTTCACCTCTTCATTCCCATTTCATGTGAAATATCTTCAGGTAAACACTGCTTACTTTTTTAGCACTTACACGGTCAATGTTTTGCTCCAACTAGTTAAGACAATTTATGATCGTTTATGATCTCTAATAACACAGTTCTTGATTTTATTTTTTTAGTTAGTTGACATATTTATTAAAAGGCAACACTGGCCAGGCCCAGTAGCTCATATCTGTAATCCCAGCACTTTGGGAGGCCGAGGCGGGTGGATCACAAGGTCAGGAGATCGAGACCATCCTGGCCAACATGATGAAACCCCATCTCTACTAAAATAGAAAAAATTAGTGGAGCATGGTGGCTCAGGCCTGTAGTCCCAGCTACTCGGGAGGCTGAGGCAGGGGAATCACTTGAACCTGGTAGGCGGAGGTTGCAGTAAGCCGGGATCACGCCACTGCACTCCAGCCTGGCGATAGAGCAAGACTCTGTCCAAAAAAAAAAAAAAAAAAAAAAAAAAGGCAACATTCAGCTTCCCAAAGTTAGTCTTTTGTGTGAACAGTTTACAGGACACCTTTCAGGTGATCTTTAGGCTCCATATGAACCTGAAATTGAAGATTAATGATCTGCTCAGTAAGAAGCATTCTCATTAAGCATGTTAGTCTTTTGGATACTGTGTTCATTATACTGCTAATGAATAAAGAAAAGACAATTTCAAAGATAAACAAGTTCAGGCAGCTGTTTAAAAAGGAAAAGTACATAAGATATTGGCATGCGCAGGAACTAGTGCACTGTAAGTAACCAGAGGTCACAGGCCCATAAATGGTTGAATAATTTTTGGCGATTCATCAGTGTCTAACATTTTCATCCAGAAGAAGCTTTTCTCTAAATTTACATGAAATATTATCAAGATTTTTGAAAATCAGATTTACTATCTGATGCCTCTCTCTTCCTTTAATAAATTCTGCATCTTAAAGAACAAAAGAAAAAATAAAATCTGTATCTTCCATATCCTATCATGAACATAAGAGATTCCTCACATGCCTTAAAATGGGAATACCTTGCCCTACCAGTGAATTAGTTCTCAGTAAAACACTAAATTTTCCAATGCATGACAGCACCTTCCAGAATCAGAAGAGTTCTATTATACCCAAAGGATTTTCTGAATTTATAAACCTTTATAAACTTTCAGAATATTTAAATACACCAAATTTTAAAAGGCAGTAATCTAAGGAATAAATATTTCAGGATAATTACCCAAGATGAAATGCTAATCACAACCTTAAAAATATTTGCAAATATTTCATGAACATGATACAACTAGGTAAATTTCCTGTGTAACATATTATTCCTAGATAACAGTATTTTTAGTCATGCATTTTGTGATTCTGTCTCTCTAATATGGAAGCTACAGTTTCAGTTCAAACTAAGTTACTGTATTTATAAGGCATTCTAGGCCCAGGACATTACAGCAGTTGGGATAATGCTCTCTATCAGCTTGTAATTTAAAATCTTTCAAAGCAGCTTAACATTTGTGTTATTTCATCCTCACAAAAAGTTCTGTGTGGTGCCACCAATATACATTATGATGATTTTAAGACAACCTGAGGACCAGAAAGGCTGAGTAACATAGTATACCACCAGACTACACCAATTTGACTCAGGGTGGCAGCTTCCATTTCCACAGCAGATTCATCAAAAAAGTAAAGTACTATAAATGGCAATCTTACTTTTGGCTAAGGCTGGCCAAATGGGCCCAGACCAGGTATCTTTGAATTGAAGAATTCTAACACTGACTAAGTGAGGACCCACATCTACTATTTAAATGACTTCGGCCAGGATCTTCCTCCGTATTCCTTCAAGCCAATTGACCCCAAATTCTTGTTTTTGTTTTGTTTTTCTAAAAAGTCTACTTTTTGTAAAATATATTTTCTTTACTACCTCATCTGTTTTCCTTATGAACACAGAAGAAAATTCAGCTGTGCTACTTGGCAGAAACCTTAACTGAGTAGTGGGACAGGGTAATGGAAGCACAGGCTGACTCTGCACATCAGTTCCTCATCCATAAAATGGATGTTTTCATATGACTCTTGTAAGAAAGTGAGACACAGTGTTTTGTTAACTGCAAATTGCTACAGCTATACAAAACGAAGTTATTACTGTTACATATGCATGTCAGGAAAAGAAATTAACTTTATAGCACTATTTATGAAATGTTTTCCTCCCATTAACACATTGTTATATCCAGGTCACTTTTCTATCTGTGGAGATATTAGGAGGATTTTCAAGTGAATAAAACAAAACTAATAGAAATGAGACAATATAGATTACAAAATTCATAATCTCCCAATACATTAGCAAATAAAATATACTATTCTTATTGTATCTGTTCCTGCTTTTATTTATAACTATATGCTATGAACTGAACTGTGTCCTCCCAAATGTATATGTTCAAGCTTTAACCCCCAATATGATGGTCTGGAGAGATGGAGCCTTTGGAAGGCCACCGGGATTAGAGGAGGTCAGGAGGGTGGGGCCCTCATGAGGAGATTAGTTCCCTCATAAGAAGAGACAGAGGGCTGGGTGCAGTGGCTCACGCCTGTAATCCCAGCACTTTGGGAGGCCAAGATGGGTGGATCACGAGGTCAAGAGATCCAGACACCATCCTGGCCAACATGGTGAAATCCCGTCTCTACTAAAAAACAAAAAAATTAGCTGAGCGTAGGGGCGCGCACCTGTAGTCCCAGCTACTTGGGAGGCTGATGCAGGAGAATTGCTTGAACCCAGGAGGAGCAGGCTGCAGTGAGCCGAGGTCGCGCTGTGCCTGGTGACAGAGTGAGACTCTGTCCCAAAAAAAAAAAAAAAAAAAAAAAAAAAAGAGGCAGGGGAGTTCACACACTGTCATGCACACATTCTCTCTCACCATCATGTGAAAATACAGAGAGACAGTGGTCATTTGCAAGCCAGGAAGAGTGCCCTCACCAAAAACTGACCACGGTGGCACTCCCAGACTCCCAGCCTCTAGAACTGTAAGAAAATTTCTGTTTAAGCCATCATGACTTTGGTACATTGTTATGGCAGACCTAGCTCAAAAGACAGCAGACTGACCAGGAACCACCTCAGTGATTAAGCCTAAGTTCCAATCCTGTCATAACCATCTGCTTGCCACGTAACATTATGCAAATTGCTTAACTATTCTGATCCTTAAATTTTGCATCCAAAAGCCGGGCATGGTGGCTTATGCCTGTAATCCCAGCACTTTGGGAGGCTGAGGCAGGTGGATCACCTGAGGTCGGGAGTTCAAGACCAGCCTGACCAATATGGTGAAATCCCATCTTTAAAAATAATAATAATAAATGTAAATAAGTTAAAAAATTTTGCATCCAAAAATGGGTAATATAATAGCACCTAACTAAAAGTATTATGACTATTAAATGTGTTAATGCATCTATTTATAATTATGCCTGGCACTTAACATATGTTGCTGTCTTTATGCACCTTCTTAGTTTTTAACAGTTAGGCACAGAGTAGACAATAAATTCTGAAGTGATGAATTTCATTAGAAAGTAGGATAGAACTGCTGGGCGCGGTGGCTCACACCTGTAATCCCAGCCCTTTGGGAGGCCAAGACAGGCAGATCACTTGAGGTCAAGAGTTCGAGATCAGCCTGGCCAACGTAGTAAAACCCTGTCTCTATTAAAAATACAAAAATATGGCCATACCACCCTGAACGTGCCCGATCTCGTCTAAAAATACAAAAATTAGCCAGGCATGGTGATGCACGTCTGTAGTCCCAGCTACTCAGGAGGGTGAGGCAGCAGAATCGCTTGAACCCGAGAGGCAGAGGTCACAGTGACCGAGATAGTGCCACTGCACTCCAGCCTGGGTGGCAGTGAGACCCTGTCTCAAAAAAAAAAAAAAAAAAAAAGAAAAAGAAAGATGGAACTAGCCACTAACCCATGTGAAGTCATCTGGTCTACCCCCTCATTGGAAGCAGCGATGCATCCAAATGATCAGACATTGATCATTCCTTGTTTACTTGTCAACATTTTCAGGGAAACAAGTGTACATTTGGACCTCATTAAGTGTTTAACAATCTATACCATTAGGTTAGTTATAGGAATGAATTCCCTAAATCTGACAGAATTCTCTCTCTACATCCACTTCCGCAGCTGGTGTTCCTACATTATCATAGGCTGCTGGTCAACTTTTCTTTCAAAGCCCAGCGACTTCAGCTCCATTGCTGTTTCCTCGCAGTTAGCAATGTTTACTCTGACTTGAATTCTCAAATGTAGAAATGTTTCAGGCACTCTATTGACCCAGGTTAAAAAAATCCTGAAGAACTCAAAAAAGGATTACACTGGTAAGTGCAAGAAAACCAAAAACCACAAAATAAACTTTCACCAAGTTTCAGTCTTTCCTCATTGGCTCCAAACTGTGGCTGATGAATGATTCTAATCAGAACTATTTACTGTAGAAGGTAAATGAATATATTCATTTTTACTCATCCTTATCATAACATTATGAAAAGTGAGCCCCAGTATAAACTAAATAAAGTCACCGGAGGAATAGAATCAATTAAAGACGTACTGTGTACTTACACTGAGGCAGACTTGGCAATTCAGTGCTTTAAGCTAACTTCTCTCTTGATATTTTCAGAATCTAATTCAGTAACATAAGTAATGGTTATTAGTAATATCAATGTACCATATGCTATCTCCGTCAACTTAATAATGTTCTTAGGGTTTTTTTTGACTAAAATGTCAATCTAACGTGTGGAATCCCACCCAAGAGAATCTATGCAAAATTACAATTAACGGATTCATTCTATAGGCATAGTAATTAGTCATGGGACCATTCACGAATTCCTGTAATTAAGTTATTTTACATATTACAATAATTTTACTTGAAATCATGAGATTTGCATTATTTGACTACTATAAATAGCAACTAGCATCACACATGTACCAAGCCCTTTAGTGCATTATCGCTTTTTAACTTTATAATGAGAAAAACAAAGGCTCAAAGAGATTCAACAATTAAGATTGTACAACCAGTAAGAAGTGCAGTAATGATTTTAATTCAAGCCTTCTAATATCAGAAAAGAAGCCTTTTCTATTGCTTTGTACTGGACATAGATGGAAAAATGCCAGTAAAACAGTAAAAAAGCAGATTCAGGCAATGAAATACATTTTCTATAAAGAGAGAGTCTATTGAGGTTCTCAAAAAAAAAAAAAAAAATCAGGTTTTTTCTTTTTTTTAAGACAGTATTTTGCTCTTGTTGCCCAGGCCGGAGTGCAATGGCATGATCTCAGCTCACCACAACCTCCGCCTCCCAGGTTCAAGCGATTCTCCTGCCTCAGCCTCTCGAGTAGCTGGGACAACAGGTGCGTGCCACCACCCCCGGCTAATTTTTTTGTATTTTTAGTAGAGACAAGGTTTCACCGTGCTAGCCAGGATGGCCTCGATCTCCTGACCTCATGATCCACCCACCTTGGCCTCCCAAAGTGCTAGGATTACAGGCGTGAGCCACCGCACTGGGCTATTTTGTTTTTTAAGATAGAAAATGTCTTATGCCTCCAATTTTTATATTAAGAAACAAACATGATTAATACTAAAAATTATATTTTAGTACACAGAATTGGCAGCTGATTTCCTACCAGATTTAGTACTTTGGAAGAAAATAATGCAAAAATTTAAAAGAAATGTACCCATTTCCCATTTTCATTTATATGGCTTACAGAACTCCACTACCAGCTGGTGCTGATCAGCATACCAGGGAACTTCAGTCCACAAGGGTGGTGGTTTCAGGAACTGGCACATACATAATTCCATCAGAGCCATTTGCTAAGATTTCTAGGGAAGAGAAGCTATCAGAAATTTTTCTTCTGGGGGCTGAGTGGGGCAGTTCTTTGCTGAGAAACTACCACTGTCACTCTACTGTAAGGGGAGAGCTGAAGTTAAGGGGTTCCTGAGAGCAACACTGGCTCTTGAAGCTAGGGATACCGCTGAACCTTTCTGTTACTGCATTAATAAATTTTCTTTATTGTTCAGGCCATTTGATGTAAGCTCTCTATTCCCACTATGACCAAAGATTAATAGAAAGTCAAAAGTCAAGAAATGTCTAAACATGCACACATTCTCTATTCCTTCTTTTGCCTTGCCCCCAATATAACTACCTAAGGGAATCCATTGTATACACACATTTTAAAGCAGGCAAAGCTTATGAAACCTCAGTATAGGAGCCGATGATGACAGCACAGGAAAACCGAGACTTTCAGTTTCAAAAATGTCAGTCAAGATTTCTACGGCACCAGGCAGTTAACAAATCGTGACTCATGAATTCTGTACCATAATTATCCCAGTTTTACAGAACTGACAATCCAGTACCCTTTAGGATCAAGGATCCCCTTAAGAATCTGATGAAAACTACAGATTCCTCTCACCAGAGACATGAGGATGTAAACAAACATATTTCCTATATAGTTGAGATAATTCAAGAACCCCCCTCCCTCCAAGCCCACCCATGTAGATCCACAGACCCCCACATTAAGAATCCCTATGTAGTAACCACTGCTTGGGCAGTAAGAAAAATAGTAATGGGACAATCAGCATCTTCCTGTTCAGTTTCTCAAAAAGGTTATCCACTTTCCCTGAGATTTCTACAAGTCTCCTCAAAGATACCTAACAGATACTCTCCTTTAAAAAGCCTGATTTCCAAACAGGGAAAACGTTCACTTATTCATCTTTCTTTAGTTACAATAAAAATAAGGTGGCAATCACAAACATAAGAACATGAACAGAAACTTTCACTATTCTGTCACCAGAAGTCAAATATGAATTTAGACTATTACTGTATTTTCTTGTTCAACAATTCAAGTTATTGGGAAAACTCTGTATAGCATTTATATTTGATTATTTGTAATCATTTTTACAAAATAAGGCAAACAGCCCTTAGTATAATTTCCCTTTGTACACTGTTACCATGAGAAAAGAGTTTCAATTTATTTTCTCAAACTGCACAGTACCAAGCAACTTGCTATAAATGAGAAGGCATTCTAGACCAAGCCTGAATCTCTCCTGTTAATTTGCAGTAATTAATTACACTAAAAATGTATTCAGGTTGGGCCCGGTGGGCGCACGCCTTTAATCCCAGCACTTTGGGAGGCCAAGGCAGGTGGATCACCTGAGGTCAGGAGTTCAAGACCAGCCAGGCCAACATGGCAAAACTCTGTTGCTACTAGAAATACAAAAAATAGCCAAGCGTGGTGGTAGGCACCTGTAATCCCAGCTACTCGGGAGGCTGAGGCAGGAGAATCACTTGAACCTGACAAGAGCAAAACTTCATCTTAAAAAAAGAAAAATTATTCATAAAACATCTCTCCAATAAGGAAAAAAAACATTTAATCACTGCTTTATATGTCAGGAAACAGATATGCAGAAAAATTAAATGCTTTACTCCAGGTTATCATGGGTGAACAATACTAAGAAAGTGATGCTTTTAGAAGTTCAGAATGCATGGCCGAGGTGACTCCTAAATAAGTTCAGACTTCAAAAAGCTACAAAACAATTTATAACAATTACTTTTTTGTTTAAAAGAGGATCTCATTCTGTTAGCCCAGGCTGGAGTGCAGTGGCACAATCATGGCTCACTGCAGCCTTGACCTCCTAGGCTCAAACGATTCTCCTGCCTCAGCTGCCTGAGTGGCTGAGACTACAGGAGCACGCCACCACACCTGGCTAATTTCTCTTTATTTTTAGTAGAGATAAGGTCTCACTGTTTTGCCCAGGCTGGTCTTGAACCTGGCTAGGCTCAAGCAATCCTCCCACCTCAGTCTCCCAAAGTGCTCCGATTACAGGTGTGAGCCATATGCCTGGCCACAATTACTATCTTAGCATCCAAATAATCTCTCATTACTTGTAGAAAATAAAGTAACAAGTATTCAGGGTTACAGCAGAAATTACAGATGATAGATTTTCTATACATGTTCGCAAAATATTAATTACTGAATACTTTTCTATTTGAGTTACAGATTAAAAGTCAGTGTCAGGATCACCTTTTTCCCCCAAAGGTGTGTGAAAAATTGTAAGTTTTTAAATTTTATCTATAAAAAACAACACTCAGAGGGGAACTTTTCTCAATCCATTTTGAACTTTATATGTGAGAGTTCATAAAAATTAACAACCGACAGTGGCACACACAGTAGCTCTAGCATTAGTTTGACAATAAACTCTACAGTTTACCTCTTCACAGAATTTATCACTTTTTTAAACAGATGTCTTCTAAGTTTTGTCACATCACAACAGATTAGGGCTCTTTTGCCCATGCATGTGCCTATAACTAACTTCCCTCTCCTGAGGCAGAGAGGACCCTTCTCCGCTTTATAGCCTCTTTCACTTCCACGGACAGTCAGCCTGGCCTACCCTGGATCCAGGAGAGAGCAATGGAGGCTGCCTGGAAGGACCTGCCAAGGGTGGATTAAATGCCTAGGAACAAACTCAGCTCCCAGCCGGAGAAAAGCCACCTGGGAGGACACGGTCACCCAGAAATGTAGAGACAGGCATGCTAGTTTAGGCATACCATCAGTGTGAGGGAGGGAAGGAAAAAGCCAGGACTGGTTCTCAACTTTGTGGATTCCTGGTACATTTTCAAATACTGAAATTTTTGACTAGGGGACTTTTCTTGAAGCTGTATTTGCACAGGACTGAGAAAATATGCATTTTTCCATACTGAAGAATGAGCAGTGTGCTCAAGGGCCACAGGTGCTGGAGTTAAAAGGCAGCACAACACCAAGAAATCAGCTCTCCTTGCTAGCTCTGCCTGGATATGAGGCCACTCAACTAGGTCACTCCTTAGCCCTGGGGAGCTGCTTTTGAATAGAATTGTTTCCCGCCAAGCCTAGATTTCTATTATGCTCAGGAGGTGGCTTTCCTAACTTGCAGTAAACACATGATCTTTCGTAGGTGCCAGGCTGAAGTTAAGCCTCCTATCTCTTACTGCAGGAAAACTGTACCCCACTCTTATTCACAGCGGTACTTGGAACAATCAGCGCAATATGACTAAGGAAGTCTTGCAAAAACATGACACTTTGATCACAATTTAGGGCTAAGATTTAAGGTACCACCAGTACGACAGCTAAAGAAGGGAACAGAAGAGTACAGCTCCTGTTGCTAAATCTGCGGGCACAGATGGGCCACCACCAGAGTCTGCTACAGGAAGAAGCAGAAGCAGCACCACATTGGAGGACTTTATTTCCAGGGCAAGAGGGTGATTAGGAAACATTGACAAGAGCAACACAGAATCCACAGAACTAAAAAGACTGAGTTCCTAGTCATGTTTCTGAGAAAGGAGTTTGAATAACTGAGGAGAAAAGGACAAGCCAAATTATTACAACTGAAAGATTACTGCTAGACTGATAAACTGTAAATGCTGAATTGCTTCATCTTGCCTGCTTGGAGTCAGAATTGGTTCCAGAGACTGGAATGTGGCTGAGCTAGGAAGTGGGAATAAAGAGCCCAGGGGTGGGAGTGGGAGGGTCTGTCAAGGCTGGAATCCAGGGAAAGCCCAAAGCCTGCTTTAACCCAGTCAGAGAAAATGACTAAGAGTGGAAACTAGGTTCAAGAAATCATGAGTCATTCTTAAAAGAAACCAACATCAGTGTCAGTAACTTCCCTGGGAACTTGGAACATGTGGCCTGCACAAATATTTTGCAATCTAATATCCTGCACCAACACTGAACTGCTCCTTCAGTTGGATAGGTCACTCTAATTTTTCCGTTCTCAGAGCTCTTTCAGTTCCCAAATGAGGCTAACAATATCTGTTTATAATATTTTTACCAGTTAAAAAAAATCAGAAAAAAGGTAACCTTTTGGAGAAATAAATCATTACATGTGAACTCTTTATACACTGGGAGAGTCTGCACAGTTCCCTCTGAACCAATGTCACACTCATTGGTAAACTCATCAGTGGAACAATCCTCAGAATGAATGTGCAGTTCAGTTTCACAATCACAGCAGCAATTAAAATCTGAATTTCTCTACAATGAGATAGGAGTGAATTTTCCTCACACATTCTCTTCCAACTTAAGAAAACATTTGCTAATTTCCTATAATAGGCAAGGCATTATGTGAGCTGCTTAATGAGATTACAAAAATAACTAAGAACAAAAGCTACTTGACTTTAAAGTAAAAACAAAATTAGAAAGTTAAGGATTGTTAGTTTGCTACCTATCAGAAATGTAATACTTCAAGATTTAATTCAAAATGCTTTTTCCAGATATTCTTATAGTTCCAATACACTGGATTACTACTGATACTTATAACACGGATGAATCCCCAAATATATTGTGCTAAGTGAAGCCAGGCACAAAAGATTGCATTCTACATGATTTCTTTAGAACAAAGTTCAAGAATGGGCAAAATCAGTTTATGGAGAAAGTCTTTAAGTGTTTGCGGGGACCACGGGGAAGGAGGTTGACATGAAAGGGGTACAAGGGTGCTGGAAATGTCCTCCATCTCTTGTTTTGTGTGGTGGTTATACAACTGTCATAACTTAAACTGAACAGTTAACAGGACATTTTACTGTATTGTAAGATATGCTTTTACAAGGTTAACCAAAAATATCACTAGACTAAATAAGCAATACTAGGTATAGAGGGTTCAGACAAGAACAAGGCAAAAGATAATGGTAGTATTTCTTAATACTTGATCTCAATGGCATTTATAGAAAAAATATTTCCAACTTGGAAGGAATTAGCGGTATCAGATGTAACAATTTAATAATACAGGTATATTACCTGCTAGATTTCAGTCATGTATGGAAGATCCTTACATAAAAAAATAAATAAGACTGTTTAACAGCAAATGAAAACACAATTTGCATCCACTTCTTCTTGTCCTATGAACTGAAAACAAAGCAAGCTTTAATTTGCATTTTCCTTATCACTCTATTACCAGGGTGCTTTGGCTATTCACAGGGAAGGAATTCCCCAATGTGACTTCCTAATATTAGGATTTTTCTAGGGTAACAAATCTTGAGAAAAGCATATCAGACTCATTGGTAGGTATTTTCCACCCTTACAAATTGATTCATGCCCTAGGTGTTTGGTTGTGACTCTCAGCCGAAGTTAGGTTAAACTCTTCCTCCAGACAGGAATTATTAGTCACATCCCTCAGCCAGCAGAGCAGGAAGTCTGGAGAGCCATTTCCAGCTGAGAATCCAGAAGCTCATTCTCTTCTAGCTCCCTGCCTCTCGCTCCCTCGAAAAGAAAAGATGGAGTGCAAGGAACAGATGTACCTGCTCCCTCTCTTTCCTCCTCCTTTGAAAACTCCAGGAAGCTACAAACAATTGCTGAGGTCTAAGCTTTCCATGGCTTCTCCTTTAGCACAAGAAAGGAAGATAATTGTGCTAAACTGAAATGCGAAGAAAGAGTGAAGGGAACTGGGGTGACTGACTAAGTTTTGTTGCCTTCCAACCCAGGGCTATTATTTCGGCAAGGAACAAAGGAGCATTAGAACCACTAGCAACAGTACTACTTTGCAAGGTACATTAACAGCTGTAGAAATCAATATAAACAAAACCTCTGCATGGTGAATTCCCCGAGTACCACTGGACTTGTGAGCCTGAAAGCATTTGTGGTGTTTTACACATTAATCTAACGTACATCTTGAGCCTTCTCATAGACCTGTTTTGTAAAGAGTTGATAATCTAGGGCCATGTTATTTTTAGAATGATAAGAATAACAGGTGCACTTGTCAGCCATCTCCCCGTGAGAGCCCAACCCCTTGAACTAGTTATGGATACGCCCGAGTTCCGTTCTCAGCTATCCTGGTTCAGTCTCTTTTTCAGTCTTTAAATATAATTTGCTGGTATGCTGTTGGTATGTTTGTCTTCCCTGCCAGGCCGCCTACTTTGACAGCAGGGGCCACTTCAGTCTTGTTTGTTGCTCCCTTTCTAGTACCTAGCACGATACCTGGCACACAGAAGATGCTGAACACATATCAGGTAAATGAATGCATTTCTGTGTACGTTTTTAGTTTTTATTTTATCACTTATTAGAATATAAGCTCCAGTGAAGATGGGATCTATTTGCTTCCTTATCTCTACACCTTAAATATACCACACGTATTTACTGAACTAGTAAAGATTGTGAGACAAGATAAATCCAGTGCTCTAAGCTAAATGAAATCTCTATGCACATGATTTTTTCAAAAAGTAGTGGGCCCGACTTATGAAGTTGACTCATTGCTAGCAAATTACAGTCAGCTTTCAGAGGACTTTTTTTCTTTGCCAAATAATTTAGTCAAGATAGTGACTGAACTCTTCAAAATAAGTATTTTGAAGTATAAAATAGGCCACTAGCCACAGTAAAGGCAACTGTAACTCTCAGGAAAACCATGATTACCCCATGGCTCAAAAGCCTTTTGCTGTGTTTGCTTACCCTTAGAGCAGACAGAGAGATGTTTGGAAATGTTCGTGTCTCCTCTATGATTTGTAGGCTGTGATATGCCTGTTATAGAAGCATGTACCCGGTGGGCAGTAAGTACCATTTAAATTTAAATGGAGGCAGAAAATATGAAATAGTCTGGCAATCTTCGGATAGAGTACAGTCTGAAATCTAGTGGACAATAAGAATTGCAATTCTAAATGCAGGAAGATGAAATTTTGCCTTTCATAGAAAAAGTAACTCCTATGAAAGGCTTAAATATAAAGCAAATAATCTTAAACTCTACTTTATTTGGGGATAAAAACAGCCTTCTTCCTTTCATTTTGCTCTCACCCATCCAAATGAAATAGAATGTCTAAACTTTTCTTAGGTCTGATAATGCTGAAGGGGTCCTGCCAGTGTTTAAGTACTAACATTTGGTTATAGGTTGAGTCGCTCCCAACTTCAAGCATACAAAATGACAAGCATTAACTCCTGTATCTATTTTGCAAATTAGATAGAGATTATTTCTTTTTTTTATATTAGCAAATTCAAAATGACTCAAACTACCAGGGTAATAATTTGTGTGTTCTTTTTGCCTGTCATTATATTAATCTAACAAGTTATATTTGACATCAAACTTTAACAATATCCAATGAACACAAATTCTAGTCTTATAAGAAAATTAAACATTTTAGAATTTTTTCCTTCTTTTTTGAGACAGAGTCTTGTTTTGTGACCCAGGCTGGAGAGCAGTGGTGCAATCTTGGCTCATGCAACCTCCGCCTCCTGGGCTCAAGCAGTCCTCCCACCTCAACTCCCCAGGTAGCTGGGACTACAGGCATGCACCGTCACTCTTGGCTAATTTTTGTATTTTTTTGTCAAGACAGGGTTTTGCCATGTTGCCCAGGCTGGTCTTGAACTCCTGTGGGACTACAGGTGTAAGCTAAGCCACCGCACCCAGCCTAGAATTTTTCCTTTTAAAATAATCATTGAAATAAGTAATAACTACAAATATTCCTTTATTAAAAATTCACATGATCAATATTAAGAACACCACTCTTTAGACCTTAATACAAGACACTTTAAAATCTTAAATTTGCTAAATTAAGAAATGTTATTTCTTATTTTCTTTAGTAGAAAGGCTATCAATATGTCATCTGATATTCCATTATGAACCTTACCTTTCATATTAAAATTATATATTCAAAATGACACAATTCTGTTGTGAAATGCATCTACTGGAAAATGCAATTTTATTTAAATAACCTGCTTGGTTGTTTTACAATGACTGTGCAAGGAACCATCCCTCATATTTTATATATATTGATAACAATCCAGTAGAGTATCAGTACCTGTTCTGTATTATCCCTACATTTTTCTGATATGGAAGGCCCCAAAGTTATAAGAAGCTGCTCAAGACCAGCTTATTTTCAGTCATATCACGTTGCTCTTCAATAATCAGTACCTTTCATTCATTTACCCATTCATGCAACAAAAACTTAATGACTGCCTACTATGCATCAGGCACTAAGCTGCTCACTGAGGCGGAAGTTTTCCTCAAGATACTCCCAGTTTAATGAAAAGACAAAAAGTGGCAATGAGCTGTATGAGTGGAAAGAACAGCCTTGAGAGAAAGGCGAAATCTCTAATAAAAAACAAAAGAGGTAAGCCTGGGTTAAGACTTAGGTTAAACCAGCTACCCATAATGTTGATAACATTACCTTACAACTATGGCACCACCATCCTGCAAAGTAAGACTTTTAAATGGCATTCTCCATTTGATAAAACCGTTTCGTATGAAGTAGGTTCTAATATTAGTTCCATCTTACAGAAGAGGGGAAAGTTGTGTTAATCATTCAGGGTCATATGGCTGATGAATGTCTAGGCCAGAATTTGAACTCACACCTGTCTAAAAGTAAAGTTTAAGTAGTAGCAGGTCTCCATCTCTGTGCAGAGCCAGGCTAAGCTGTCTGACGAAAATAATAAGACAGAGGTAGAATTTAACAAACAAACAAACATAAAAATAAAACTGAGAACAGTGATAGGCAGCCCAAGAATAAGAAACAAAGCTGACATGGGAACATTAAAAGGATCACCGGCCAGCATGGCGGCCCATTTCTTCCTCACCATAGCCTCGCCACAGTACAGCAGGGTACCTGTCCACATCCTTGGCCAAATTAAGGTGAGGCGATCTATACCTGTAACAGATGGCATATAATCTTTCACCACAAAGAAGAGTATCCTTTTCTTTTAATCTCCAGAATAAGTACTTATAATCTAATTTGGGTTTTCACCTTCAAATCCCAGACCCTGAGAAAGATCACCTTCACCTCATCTCTAATACCCACACTTAGCTGAGGAGTTAGGGAGGAGGGTGGATCTGCTCCAGTACACGGCCTGGTCTCTCCTTCTGCCCTCCAGATCCAAGTGGCTATAGATTCCCACAGCATTACCATAGTCCTGAGAGTGTGCAGGGACATCAGGGTGGCTGAGAAGCTCCTTTCTCAGAGACCCAAGATAATCTCCAATTTTAGAAGATTCCTAGAGAAATGAGCAGCAGAAACTGATGCTGCCTGTATACACAATGGCTGAAAATTAGCAAGGTGGAAAGTGAGTGGGAAGGATGAAGAGGCCAAACAGGTTTTAAACATGAGGTCAAGATCCTTCCCCCAGCTGCTGCCTGAGTGCCCTGCCTCCACCAAACACTGCTCTCCCACTACCCAACAGTGAGCTCTGAAAGATTCCTCCTTATTTCCACATCTCCAGTCCCAAGAATGGAATCATGTAGAACTCTAACCACTGAGAATCCCACTATTAATCTTCCTCTCCTGTGTTCTCCTGTGATATTCTAAAGACTCAAATTATAACAAATGCTAGTAACTTCTTAAATGTTTCCTTCCACACTTTTTGTGCATATAACTATACGATGACACAAAAAAAGAAGCATGCATACTTTAATTAGAACTGCTTGGGCAAGTGTAGTCACTCACATCTATAACCTGAGAACTTTGAGAGCCTGAGGTGGGAGGATTGCTTGAGCCCAAGAGTTTGGGACCAGATGGGCAACATAGTGAGACTAATCGCTAACAAACAAACAAGCAAACAAAAAGGCAGGCCTGGTGGTGCAAGCCTGTGGTCCTAGCTACTCAGGAGGTTGAGGTAAGAGGATCACTTGAGCCTGGGAGTCAATGCTACAGTAAGCCATGATCATGCCACTGCACTTCAGCCCTGGCAACAGAGAGAGACCCTGTGTCTTAAAAAACAAAAAAACAAAAACAAAACCTGGAAGAACAGGATAGGCCACAGGGACCACTGATGAAACTATAATCCCTACATTCATGAGCCATTTATTGGGAGCCACTATGTGTCAGTCCCTAGGATCTTTTGCTCAGATTCCCTGAAAGGGGCTCCCCCTGAAATAGGTTTCCTAAATCAGGAGAATATTGTCAGTCTGCCAGAAGACCTGTAAGAGGAAAAAACACACACAATAATTATCTCTTTGCTTTTTGCAGAAACCACATGCTATTCTTCAACCACTTTTATCTTTAAATGCGTGTGTCTGCAGCACAGCCACTGTCATGATTACCCTTAGCCTGACACTTAAACTTGCTGAGCAGTTCCTACATGCATAACATGATAGAGAGCCACAAAAATAGACAGCAATGTTTGAGGGGAAAGGACTCAGTGAGCAGAAGAATAGCAGTTTCCATGACTGCTTTTTCTAAAAAAAAAAAAAAAAAAGAATTTATTATAGGGTGATAATATAACTACCACTCCTAAGTGTCTAAGTGAAAAGGGTCCCTTGCCCAGTTCCATGCACACCACCTTGCATCCTCTCAGCAACCACACAAGACTGAAGATACAGGCTCAGAGGCTGAGAAGCTTGCCTCCTGCAATCAATTTTAGGAGACGTGGCACAAGGTGCTAGGTGACCGTAAACTGAGGTCATGTGACCGTAAGACTTTCCTCTTCGCTCCTTACTGCTCTACATCAACAGTAGCTAATTACCTTTAAGAGCTCATCTTTCTTCCTTACAATTTTACTTTTCTTTCTTCCTAAGCAGCAGTTAAGATTAGTAAACTTTTTTTTTTTTTTTTTTTTTTACTATGGGTATCACTTTGGGAGGTCAAGGCGGATGGATCACTTGAGGTCAGGAGTTCCAGACCAGCCTGGCCAACATGGGGAAACTTTGACTCTACTAAAAATACAAAAAATTAGCGGAGCATGGTGGTGTGCACCTGTAATTCCAGTTACTCAGGAGACTGAGGCAGAAGAATAGCTTAAACCCAGGAAGCAGAGGTTGCAGTGAGCCGAGATCATGCTACTGCACTCCAGCCTAGGCAGCAGAGCAAGACTCTGTCTTCAAAAAAAAAAGGAAAGAATAATTTTTGTTAATTTTTTAAAGAAAGAATATGTTATGTTTTATGCAATTTAGGCATTCATAGCTTGTTTAATAAAATGAAACAATGCCATTACTTTAAATCATAATACAAATTATAATAAAACTTTTAAAATAATATTAAGGATCTGATTGAGTTTCATATGCAAAGAAAATGTATCTTTTTTTAGAATTTAGTGGGAAATATGTTTTTCTTAAAAATTTAGTACAAATCAGAAAAAAAGAAGCATGTATAAGACTGTGTCTATGTGATAGCATAAGAAAACTTTAGCCATCATTTTGTCTGTGCAAAGCCAAAGATTATTTTTCAATCATCTAGACACATTGTCTAGAGAAATCATGAAAAATTCAATTATAAACAAAATCTTAGTTTAGATAAAACAAGCTTTGAAAACAAGCCTGTAATTTGCATAATTGTAATCTGTAAAATAACATCTATTTGCATGACTTTGACCTAAGGCTAAAGTTCTGCCAAAGTTATAATAAATATTAGAAAAGAGAATTTTAAGTGCCAATGTTCCCTTTTTTTTCCAATTTCAAGGATTTGTATTTTAAAATACTGTGGGAAACAGAAATCCAAAATCCTATTACGAAAGCATTAAATATAAAAGTAACATCTGGACTTCACAAAAGAATATATTTTCTTTCATTTATACTTCTGGCTGCTGAATAACTTACTGCAGCAAGATCTTTCCATTAGTATTCAAACATGTAGCCAGGGCAATAATAATTACTATGGCAGAGAAAGTTGCCTATTAACCCTTCAACTTGTCTTCTATGCAAGCGTTCCAGCTGATATGTTTTGGCTGAACAGTATTTGAATTGTTCTTTGGTCCATGTCCAAAATATTCTATTGTTGACATACTCATCTAGTATTCTTCAAACTGTCTGCTTTTTGGGACGGATGCTAATTAATTTTAATTGCAATGCCCAAAAGACAAAACTAAAGAAAAAGAAAAAAAAAATAATGTCATAAGACAATCACTTAGCTAAATAAAATTCCCTCAATCTGTATCTTTACATATGAAATCAGTCAAGTAGTACATTTCCTTGGCTAAAGGTAATTAGAAATATTTTCTGTTCTAAAATTGACCACTCTTGCACAGACCCAGCCCTGAATGCATTATAATCAGGCAGCTTAAATCATATGGCATGCAAAGCTTCCATTATAATGTAAAAATGTCCCAAAACATATGTTTTGTTGAGCATCTACTATGTGAAAAACATGATGATATTCAGGCTGTGAGATACAAAGATGAATAAGAGAAATCTTCCTTCAAGATGAGTGTTTTTGGTTAAGAGGTACAGCTAAAATTCAAAACACAAACTGAGTACAGTATAACAGAAGAAAACCTAAAGGATTAGAGTGGAAACTTACTAAAATACAAAATTTTAATCACTTGCTACAGATATCACTAAGAGATAAACACCATCCTTGAATTTAAGGCCAAATTGTGAGAGTCTTTTTTTTTTTTTTTTTTTTTTTTTTTTGAGACAGGGTCTCTCTCTGTTGTCCAGGCTGGAGTACAGTGGTACAATGACAGCTCACTGGAGTCTCGACCTCCTAGGTTCAATTGAATCTTCCACCTCAGCCTCCCAAGCAGCTGGTACCACAAGCACATGCCATGCCCAACCTATTTTTGCAGTTTTTGTAGAGACAGGATCTTGGTATGCTGCCCACACACTGGTCTTGAACTCTTTGGCTCAAGCAATCCTCCCAACTTGGCCTCCCAAAGTGCTGAGATAACAGGCATGAGCCACCATGTGGGATTCTTAATACTTTATAATCTCCCTTCAAGAATATCAGAATTAAAATCATATATGACTGATGGAAGTCTTCATAGGAGTATTTGGTCTAAATTTATAGGTTTCTAAAGGAAAAAAATAATAAATGTAGAGCAATCAACATATGTTACTGCTGCAACCCCTTGAGAAAAGTGGAGTGTGTATACAGCTAAAATATAATTTAAGAGTAACTCGTACTCTTTTAGAGCTGTGTTTGTCTCAGATCCAAATATTTTAAGAGGATACTGGAGAACCTTTCGGAAAGCAATTATTTGACTTGAAAGAATGTGCAAGACAAATCATATCTGTGGATTTGAAACTGAAAATAACAAAAGGTTTATAAAAAAAGAAGCAAGACTATTCTAATGAATGAGAGGTTGTTATGTTACCCAGGTTGGCCTCGAACGCATAGCCTCGCCTCAAGTACCAGGACAACTGGCATGAGCCACTGCGGCCCCAGCAAGACTATTCTAAAAGAGGCTTTGAGGATAGTTTGCTTTGTTTTTTAGCTGTCATCTCCTCGGTAGAGGGGACATAAACACACACGTATGTATATACAATGTATATATATATATGCATGAGTGTGTGTGTGTGTGTGTATATGTATGTATGATATGTACATAACATGATCCCATTGCCATAGTGAATAAAACCAGGGAAGTATCAAGGTTTAATTTCTGAGGAATCATCGTGCCTTTAGGAACACTCAGGATGTTCTGTTGTCCTAGCCCCATGCCCTCACCTGTCTTCTCATCTCTCCAGGGCAGCTGGCTCCACTGCTGCCCCAGTAGAGCTGTCCTGGATTCCCCAAAGCAAGGTCACATGCTTTCTCCTTGGTATCACCACTGAACCTGGTACAGATCTTGATTACGGTTATTAATCACAAGTTACTGAAATTATCTGTTCACCTGTTTCCTTTCTAGATAGTGAGGTACTAGAGGACAGGGACCCCAGAACCTAGCAGAGTGCCTGATAAAATACATACACTCAGCATTTTTAGAACAGATAACTGAGGGTATTTCAAAGTGCCACAGAAGAAGAAAATTCTAGCAGGGCCATAAAACCACTAGGGCATTATGTTAATCAAATTATTTAAAAGAATAAATCATCCATTCTTTCCATAATTATTTGCTTGGCTCCTATCAACGAGGGGCACAGCTTAAAACACAAAGCACACAATGCACCAACTTTCAGGGAACTTACATTTTAGAGGAGAATGAGAAAGAGACACAACTCTTAAAAATTATAACAATGGAATATGTACAACATTTACGGTATTTTGCATGATCTCTAGAAGACTCAAATAACCTTGGCCATTCACCAGGAAATTTAAACTCTAGTTGCAGGAATAATAAATGCAAAGATAATGAACAACAAAGACAAAATACAGGATGAATGCTAACTGCATAGAACAAAAAATAACTGTGAGAATTCACTGTGGGCACTTTGGGCTAAGAGGATCATTAACAACTTTCTGGATTTGTGACAGACTTGGAAGGGGAGGGAGTCTGTGGGTAGAAAAACACCAAGTGTTTTTTCTATTCTCTCACTCAATATTCAACACAGAAGAGTTCTGACCAAATGTGCAAGGATTTCTCCCCAGAACAAATAAGCAACACATTCTGCAGTGGATACCAGCTCGGTATCCTCCAAGTGACCTATGACACTATTTACCTGGAGATGGCATCAGATCCCACAGTTAAGGGTTCAGTTCCACAAGGCTGCCCCTCACTACTTCTAATGCCAGTCACAAGCCCCAGGTCATTTTACCTGTGCTTCTGATGGACTGTTTATAAATTGGGGTTCCCACAGCCCCCTCCTTGGGTTCCATTAATTTGCTAGAGTGGCTTGGAGAACTCAAGGAAACACTTCCCTTTACCGGTTTATTATAAAAGATAAAGATGAAGAGATGCATAGAGTGAGGAATAGGGGAAGCGGCACAGAGTTTTCACGCCCTCCCAGGGCAATCCACCTCCAGGTACCTCAACTGTTCAGCTATCCAGAAACTCCTTGTACCAGTTCTCTTGAACCTTTATGGAGACTTCATTGGATAGTTATGATTTAACCATGTTGAAAAGTGATTGGACAAAAAGCATATGATTTAATGCTAATAGAGTAAATGGGGAAACCCAGCAAGGCCTGTCTGTTCAGATTTCTCTGGCATCTCTGTGCAGCATTCCTTCCTCCAGGGTATGGGGCAGGACCCCTTCTGAAATGGGGTCTTATGGCCTACATTCAGACAAGGTAGATGGGAGAATTTCTTTATGGGCAGTTCTCACACAGAAAGGTGGTGAAAGCTTAGAGTATATTTTTAGTTTCTAAAATTGGAGCGACAAAGGTAAAAATAGGGCAGAAGGTCAGAGATGGAGATTCTGTTTTCTGAGGCCTGTTTCTGAGGCCTAAAGCACCCCAATATTATAGCAAGAGTTATAGCAGTTACAAGCCAGGAACCAGGGACAAAAACATATGTGTCACCATATCACGGGGAGCCACTGAAAAAAAGAAGGTGAGGCTGAAATTACTAAGACGGGGAATGGTCTGAGACAATGGTCAGAGAGGAAAATTGTAAGACTTGTTGGAACAATAGAAAATTCTCTCCTCCTGCGACCATCATCCTGAGCTTCTCTCTGCTTGCTGAAAACAATCAGCAGCTGAGACTCTACAGATGCCACCTGTTTTATAAAGCTCTCAGACCCATTCTTCTCTATTCCCATGACCGCTGCAGGCATTTCTGACCCCAACTACTGGAAAGGCTTAGCTCTACTGTCTCCCTTCCCGATCAACTTTAGAATGGGCTACTATGGAGATCTTTCCAAAAGCAAACCAATCCTATCACTCTTTTCATTAAAATCCTTCAGAAGCTCCAAATCACATACAGGGTAAAATCCAAAATCCTTTAAGTGTACGGAGGATCCTTCATGGCATAGCCTCTCCTTGCCTTCCCTTGCAGGCAACTATTTGGAACTCCAGACTCTCCTCCAGCCATTTCTGCACTACATTTGCCTAGTCTTTCAGCATCTGACCCAAAGATCTCTTCTGTGAAGCTCTCTCCCACCCTCGCCCTTTGGTTTTGTATGCACCTTTTATTGCAAATGTCTGTCTGAATGATGCAGAGAAATCCAAACTCAGTTTTTCCTTCTGTACTCTCAACACAATAAAGAATACATTTATGACCAGATGTGGGAAAGCTTCTCCCCACATGACAAGCAAGTAGTCTTCCAGCTATGGACACTAGCTGGGTGTCCTCTAAATCAAGTTAAATTGAATACTATCCACCTGCAGAAAGCCTCAGAGTTCACAGATTGAGGGCTCAGTCCCACAAGGCTGCCCCCTACTTCTGATACCAATCACAGGAAATAGGTTGTTTTGCCTGGATTTCTGACCCACTGAGGGTCACAACAACATCCTCTTTGGGTTCCATTAATTTGCCCGGGCAGCTCACAGAATTTTTGCGTTTTTATGGAGACTCTATTATATAGGCATGATTGATTAAATCATTGGCCACTGGTGATCAAATTAACCAGCCTGGCTCTTCCAGCTCCAGTTTGGGAGATGGGGCTGGAAGTCCAACCCTTTAATCCTGCCTTGGTCTTACCAGCCCCCATCAGGAAGCTAGGGGCTACCAGCCATCTGTCAACTTATTAGCATACAAAAAAACACTTATCACTTTGAAAATTCCAAAAGTTTTAGGAATTGAATGCCAAGAAACTGGAAGAACACTTTACGTATTTCACAATATCACAGTCTGGTTCTAAGGAACTTTGCTCCTGAAAAACATGGGTATGTCTTACTCATTTTTAGTCTCCCAACACCTGCCCCAGCACCTAATCCTGAAACTAGCAGAGAAGGATTGCTCAATCAATGTTTATGAAGGAAGACTGGGGCTAGTATCAGATTGACAGGTGATTAAACCTGAAGTAGGTAATAAGGGAATAGAGGTGGGTGTGGGAAGGTAAAGTCTATGTAAAAGTGTGACAGTTGTAAAGGGAGCCAATAGCTGGACCATATCTCTCAAAGGCCATGGACCATGTCCTCTGTCTACCCCCTCAATGACATGACCATTAGTGATGGGGATCAGAGAGTAAACTACCATAAACAGACTAGGAACTCAAAGCAACCAACCAACCATCCACAAACAAAACCTTTTTATCTGAACAATCTGAGTAGTTCCTGATAGCTTATAGTCTTTTCTGGAACCACTTTTCCTCCTTCAGCAAAGCTTGACCATAGAGAACAGAATGCAAGAAACAAAATAAAGCAGCATGCTAATCTGATTCTGCATTCTGGCTATAAAAGCTGTTCCTATCGCTTTCTACACTAACAGGAAGAGATGCTGAATTTAATTCGCTAATTAGTGGGGGAAGGAAGGGGGCGAAAAGCAGCCAAGCACACTCTTTTGCACACTTGGCAGGGTAGCACACAATCCGCCTCCCAGGGGCTTGCAACATATGATCTCCACCAGCACAACAGGGGCTTCAAACCACAAATTTCCCACCACGACTGCTTGGATGTGGCTTCAATGGTTGGTTGGTGGCGTTGCTTTAGAAATAAGTGGCCTATTGCAAAAATGCTCTAATGCCAAGAGGTTGCCACACGAGCAAACCTTTGGAAATAATTTCTGCCAACCATGACTTAAGTAAACAAGGAAAAGACACCCATAGTGAGACATACCATTCTTAATTCTCCAGATCAGTTCACTCTAAATGAGGAGGCAACACTGACACAAAGTACTGAACAGCCGGACACGGTGGCTCACACCTGTAATCCCAGCACTTCGGAAGGCCTAGGTAGAAGGATCACTTAACCTCAGGAGTTTGAAACTAGTCTGGGCAACAGTGAGACTGCATCTCTACTAAACGAAAAAAGAAAATTAGCCAGGAGTGTTGTCACAGGCCTGTGGTCCCAGCTACTCTAGAGATTGAGGTTGGAGAATTGCTTGAGCCTGGGGGGTCAAGGCTGCAGTGAGCCGTGACTGTACCACTGCACTCCTACCTGAGAGACAGAGGGAGACCCTGTCTCTAAATTAATAAATAAAAGTACAGTGTTTCAAAAGCAGGAACCTACTGTTTAAAAGGTCCTAAATCTCAGCTACAAGAGGGTACATTTCCACATATGTACATAAAGCATCTCTATGATATAATCAGGGACCACATCCAGTTAGAAAGCTATTTTTTTTGTTTTGTTTTTTGGTCTCCTACAAACTGAGCCATTATAATGTCAGATGGTTTACCTAGGAACTCATGTCAAAATAATTCTCCTGTTCCTATAGCTTTCTACACTAACAGGAAGAGATGCTGAATTTAATTCACTGATTAAATTAGCTGGGTACAGTAGCTCACACCTGTAATCCCAGAGCTTTAGGAAGTCAAGAGGATCGCTATAGGCCAGGAGTTCAAGGCTGCAGTGAGCTATGATCTTGCCACTGCATTTGAGCCTGAGTGACAGAGCAAGACCCATCTCTAAAATAATAATTCTCCCACTCTAATTATAAAGGTAATATTAAGAGAGAGATTTCACAGAAATCTTCAGTACACAAGTAGGTTTCAAACTATTAAACAACTACTGACAATGACAATCAAGTACTAGGAGAAATACATTAGTCAATAGCATTAACACAGACCTGCATTGCAAAACTAAAGGCAGAGGTTAAAATTATTATCTTCATTTCACCCGTCTCCTCTCCCACAGTTGGAAATAATAATTATTTTGCAAAAGGCAGTGCACCACTATCAGCCTACTCCTGGTAATCTTTAAAAAGTCTTACTCTTTTGTAAAGGTATAAACTTAACATGGGCACAGTTAAATATTTTCTTATATAAAATCACTGCAGTCCAATTAAATTTGTATTTCCAAAAAAAACAATCAACTAGGTGGATATGGTGGTGCTTGAAGTCCCAGCACTTGGGAGGCTGATGTGGGAGGATCACTTGAGCCCAGGAGGTCGAGGCTGCAGTGAGCCATGATCGAATCACTGCACTGTAGCCTGAGTGACAGAACGAGATCGTCTCCAAAAAAAGAGAAAGAAACAGAAAATAAATCACATTCATAGATACTGGGGGTTAGAATATCAACATACCTTTTCATTCACTGAAAGGAAAAAAATTGCCAAGCCCCGTTTAAATGGTACCTGTTGCTTGACATAAAACATGTTGAGATGACCCCTATAGTAGAGGCCCCAGGGCCCCTCAGGGAGAGTGGGAAATGCCCTACTAATATGAACAGTAAAGTATTAATATTAATAGTTTCTAGAGGGTGGGGAAGAGTAGAGATATTTAACTTTTTCTGAAATATATCTACACTGTTTGACTTGACAAAACTAGCATGAATGACAACTGCCATTAAAAATAAGAGTGGCCGGGCACGGTGGCCCACGCCTGTAATCCCAGCACTTTGGGAGGCCGAGGCGGGCAGATCACAAGGTCAAGAGATTGAGACCATCCTTGAAGACATGGTGAAACCCCATCTCTACTAAAAAGTACAAAAAATTAGCCGGGCGTGGTGGTGCGTGCCTGCAGTCCCAGCTACTCGGGAGGCTGAGGCAGGAGAATTGCCTGAAACCGGAAAAAACGGAAGTTGCAGTGAGCTGGGATAGCGCCACTGCACTCTAGCCTGGCGATAAAGCGACACTCTGTCTCAAAAAATAAAAAATAAAATAAAAATAAAATAAAAAGAGCTCATTGCCACACACTTCAGATAAATTTATACGATGCGTAAATAGGTAAACACAGGCTAGCCCAAATTACTTTCTAAATTGAGATTTATTGCTGGCACGGTAAAACAAATAAAGCTCAGCGCCTCTTGCTTACTTCAGTTTCCATTTGAGCTTATGCCCTCATTTACTTACAATACTTATTATGAACAGTGCACCTCACCATAAGAGACAAGAATACTTTCCTGGGAAACAGACTGTGCCAATTTTATTGTAACTTTTTAAATTTCGCTCCTATGATTTATATTTTATGCAATCAGCAGGTACTACTTAACCTTGCTAAACAGTAATAACAGCCACTGTGACCCAGTAGTAAGAGTATTAATCTGCACTGGTCTTACAAGTCCGAAAACCTGGGTTTCAAAGTGTGAGAAGCTGGGCAGACGAACCTGTGCGCTTCCGTTTTCTCTCCAATAAAAACTACTACTATTTGCTACCCCCTTAAGGATGAATATCTAGTAAATTGTTCTTAAACAAATGAATGAAAGGTGAAACTAAACCATGGAGTTTAATCTTCTTTATTGGATTTGTCCCTGGACAACCAAGAAGTTACCAAATTCTTTTGATCTAAACGATTCGTGCCTAAAATGTGACAGAAATAAAAACCACACCCAACTCCTAAAATTATGTTACTTTTAAAGTTATTAGAGAACAACAAGGCTTTAAAACATCAGCAGCATCTGTCCTGTTTTAAAATTGATTTGGCATCCAGGAGACTAAGCCGAGTCGCCACAACAGACATGGTAATTTAATTACAGTCTTTTGGAGGGACATTATGCTATCATCCGACAGTGTTCTCCTTAGGGACCTGATTTTCTCTCTGGTCCTCCCATTCCTTTCCCCTTCCTCACCTCCTCCCACGCCTTTGGTTTGCCTTTTTCTTTCTCTCTCTTAAAACAGCTCTCCCTCCGTTCGGCTTGTCACTTCCATGCATTTTTTGCTTTAACTAGAAATGGGGCACCCCAGATTTGCTTCCCAATCCCCAGGGACCCTCAGGACTTGTGGGAAATGCCCTGCGGTCCACCCTGCCTGGGGGATTCCTCCTCATCACTGCCCCGGAGGGCTCCGCAGGTGGGAAAGGGTTCTCAGCGCGCGCCTAGCGACCACAAATCACTACCCGGGGCCGCCGCCCCCGGCCTCAACCCTCCCAGAGCCTTTGGTCGGCTTTTACTTTAAGGAGGATTCAGGTGGGTCACACCCCGCCCTCCAAACGCGGGCTCGCCCCTGTGCCCAGGCTCCTCAGCCTCCCTAGCATTGTGGGAGGCGGGGAAGTGACCCCAAAGTTGCTTCTGAGTGGAGACCTTAGCACGCGAAGGCGTCCCCGCTGCTGCCCGACTTTTCAGGGGCGGAATCCCCCGCCCTTCCGGAGCCTGTCCTCCGGGCCACCACGCGCCCCGCGCCTCCGCCCCCGCCGGGGCCGCACCCGGGCCTGAGTCTGCAACCAGCCGGGGACAGCAGGCTTCCTCCCCCGCCCGGAGCGGCCGAAGGTCCCGGCCAACCTCCCCTGCGGTGAGCGTAGCGCCCCCGCGCAGTCCCGAACTTCTTCCCGCGTTGGCTCGGGCTCTCGAGTGGAGACGCGGGGACCCTTCGCTCACCGATATCCCCATCGTCGTCGTCCTCCTCTTCCTCCATTTGTAGTAAAACGTTCCTGCTCATCTTTTTCATGTCTCTCCCTCAGAAGGCGGCTCAGAACTTGGCAAGAAGTTAGGGGCTCCCAGGTTCTGGAACAGTGCGGCTCTCCCGGGGGTCGAGTCGGGGACCGCGGGGCACGTGTAGCTCGGGCTCAGGATCCGCTCTGCCCAGCCCACGCCTGGGAAAGCCGAGCCCAGACGCCTGCCGATCGGAGCCCAGAGCCAGAGGAAACCTCTCGCCTGCTGAGCGGGGCCCGGAGACTGAGCATGCCCAGTGCGGCCGCCGCGGCTCGCTGCGGAATGATTGAACTTCCCCGGTTTTATGAGGCGCGCAGAAGGAAGTCGGCAGGCGAGAATGCAGAGGGAGTAGTCCCGTGCCGCGCGTGGGGGAATAGCTGGAGTATGAGGCGGGAACACACGAGGGCGGGAGTGAACGGGGTTCCCCAAACACTGATCCCCAGCAGGGCAGCTTTTCGTTCCAAGGTCTTCTGTGGACACACACTGCGGCTTGCTTTGTTTTAACCTCATACTGGAAGGGGGAAATGTCGCTACAGCACAACTGCACCACCCTGGTAGGCGAGCTCGTTTGAATGGCGTTTAAAAGCGACGTGGAGCTAATAATAGGGGTTGTTAAATTACTCTAACTCCGAAGTGGGGAAAGTGGAATCTGTAGGGGTAGGGTAAGATCAAGGGGAAGTGGGGCTGGGAGGAGAGGCAAAACTCATAGAGAATAAGCAAAAGAAGAAGGGGCGGGACGGACGGGGGTGGGGGTGGAGAAAATTTTCTAAATAGGCGCGTGCACAAAGGCAGGAGGATTTCCGCATACACTGAAGTCGCGGATGGTGGAGAAGCGCCCCCTACCCCGCCCGCAGGAGCACACAGGGAGTGGTCGGAAGATTACCGCAGAAGCGTGCAGCCTATTAGTCCTCTGTGTCAAAGAGGCAGAAGCAGCTGAAGGCCACTAGACTTAAATGTAAACTCTTCTAAAGCAACGTGGAAAGCTATAATAAGGGAAAAGAAAGTAGTGAAATAAAATAAGGCAGAGAGTTTTTATTTTTAATGCTTTCCTGGAAACCAAAGGGACAGATAGGACAAATACCAAGGGATTTAGTACTTTAAAGACACTTGGAGTTGTTTGAATGGCAGGTTTTGGGGATCGTGTGTTTACAAATTTTTTTCAAAAAAAAGCATTCAGGTTGGTCAATTTTTACTTCTCAAAAGGGCTAGAAGGTATATTTGAAATCTTGGTTATATGTGTTATTGTCTACTACTCATTGAAATTTTTTATATTTTTTTTCACTGAAGTGCTAGGGTTATTACAATAACGCTAAATCTACTGTGCAGTTTTTTCTTCCATATACTTTTTTTGAGACGGTTTCGCTCTGTTGCCCAGATGGGAGTTCAGTAACTAGAACTACAAGTGGAGAACACAACCACGTGGGGCTAATTCTTAAATTTTTTGTGGAGATGGGGTATGTTGCCCAGGCTGGTTTCAAACTCCTGGCCTCCAGCAATCCTTACACCTCAGCTCCCTAACTTATTTTTAATGTTTTCTATTAAAGAAAGAAAACATTGAGACCAATCTAAGTGGGAAGATGGCCATGAATATATACATTAAAAGACATGATGAAATTACTTCTAAGAAAATATCTGTGGGCTGGGTGTGGTGGCTCACGCCTGTAATCCCAGCACTTTGGGAGGCCGAGGTGGGTGGATCACAAGGTCAGATTGAGACCATCCTGGCCAACGTGGTGAAACCCCATCTCTGCTAAAAATACAAAAAATTAGTTGGGCATAGTGGCCCACACCTGTAGTCCCAGCTACTCTGGAGGCTGAGGCAGGAGAATCGGTTGAACCCGGGAGGCGGAGGTTGCAGTGAGCCGAGATCATGCCACTACACTCCAGCCTGATGACAGAGCGAGACTCTGTCTCAAAAAAAAAAAAAAAAAAAATCTCTGGACAGTGTTTGAAAGGGAAGAAAAAAGAAAAAGAAAACATCTGGGAAACACTATACTTGCTACTAAAGGTACTTTTTTGAATAAAGAGAATTGTTTTCAGTAAAAGAGACAATACAGTACTCTGAAGATAGGAGAAAAAAAAGATGGGAGAAGAAAGAAGATGAGGAGAAGAGATTGTTTTCTTTTACTGAAGTTTCTCACCTGAGCTTGTGAAGCTCACTAAAAGTAGAAACTTCAGAAGTGTTTTGGTTACATGATCAATTTTTACAATTCTCATATAATGAATTTTTGTGTAGTGCTTTTTATGTGCTAGGAAAATTTTTACGTGTTTTACAGGCATCTAGTCATTTAATCCACGTAACAACCCTAGAGATTGTTATCCCCTTCTTCAGGTATGAAGCACCTGAGCAGCTTGTCCAAAATCACACAGGGAGTAAATAGCAGAGCCAGGATTGAAACCCTAAAAGGTTGTTTTAGAATCTGGCTCATACCCACTTCATAAACCACCTCCAGAGACTCCCAATCCATTTTTTTTTTCAGATAACTTTTTTCCCCACCAATTCTAAATTCAAAGTCTCATCAACTTCCTGCCATAGTTCTTTCACCAAATGTTCTCATCTTTATGTACTAAGACTTTGCTCAAAGTTACTTTGTAGTTAGAAAATTATTGTAGTTGGCTTTTCAACAAGTTTCAATTAGTCATTTAGAATTCTTCACAGATTTTAAGAGTTTACATTTTTCTTCCTTGATAAATGTTGCAGAGAAACATTGTTGGCCTTATATGTAAAGGTAGTTGTTGCTAGAAGGGAACTGAATTGCTAACTTAGGTTAACTATGAGTCTATTACTAGTAAATTCCATTCTTTCCTCTAATCCCTTTTGTTTCCTACCACCTCTCTTGCGCATTTTTTTTCAATTGAGTAATATCTGCCTCAAAAATAGCCAAGATAATAGGCCTATGTAAGAACCACACTCTTATCCCTGAAGAATTATCATCCATACATAATAATTTGTGAAATAAAATGTTCTTAATATATAGCCAGATTATTTGTATTTGCAACAGGGATCACAGAACCATTATTTTCTCATTCATTTGTCATTCTTTTTTTTTTTTTAAGAGACAGGGTTTCACCAATTTGGCCAGGCTGGTCTATGAACTCCTGACCTCGTGATCCACCTGCTCGGCCTCCCATAATGCTGGGATTATAGGCATGAGCCACTGCACCTGGCCCATTCGTCATTAACTACAACTTTTGGCCACTAGTATATTCTTTCTCTGCCCATCCTGTGAATGTTGTTGCTTTTCTAGCTTCAGGTCTTGGGCCTCTTTTCTTCTCATCTTTCCCTACAGAACTCATTCAGTCCTATAACTTTACTATCTAGTCCAGGCAGGGACAGTTTTATGCACATTCAAACAGTGTATTCACACAGAATCCTACAGTCTTAGGGGCCTAATGCTTGGGATTTAAATGTTCTGTCGTTAATGTCCATCAATGATAGACTGGATAAACAAAATGTGGTACATATACACCATGGAATACTATGCAGCCACAAAAAGGAATGAGATCAAGTCCTTTGCAAGGACATGCATGGAGCTGGAAGCCATTATCTTCAGCAAACTAATACAGGAACAGAAAACCAAACACCACGTTTTCATAAGTGGGAGCTAAACAATGAGAACACATCAGCACAGGAAGGGGAACAACACACACTGGGGGCCGTGGGGGGAGGTGGGGTGCTGGGGGAGAGCATCAGGATAAATAGCTAATGCATGTGGGGCTTAATGCCTAGGTGATGGGTTAATAGGTGCAGCAAACCACCATGGCACATGTTTACCTATGTAACAAACCTGCACATCATGCACATGTATCCTGGAACTTAAAATAATTTTTAAAAAAACGTTCTGTGGTTGCCACCCTGAAATTCCTTTTATTTTCCTTCTTCCACTTTTATTTTAGGTTCTGGGGGTACATGTGCAGTTTTGTTATGGGTAAATTGTGTGTTGCTGTGGTTTGGTGAATGAATGATCCTGTCACCTAGGTAGTGAGTGTAGTACCCAATAGGTAGCCTTCCAACCTACCCGCTTCCCACTCTCCCAGCAGTCTCCAGTGTCTATTGTTTCCATCTTTGTATCCATATGTATTAAATGTTTAGCTCCAACATATAAGTAGGAACGTACAGTATTTGGTTTTCTGTCCCTGCATTAATCTGCTTAGGATAATGGCCTCCAGCTGCATCCATGTTGCTGCAAAGGACATGATTTGGTTCTTTCGTATGGCTTCATGGTATTTCTGAGTTCTCTGAAAAATCTCCAAACTGCTTTCTACAGTGGCTGAACTAATTTCCATTCCCACCAGCAGTGTATAAGTATTGCCTTTTCTCTACAACCTTGACAGCATCTGTTGTTTTCGACTTTTTAGTAATGGGCATTCTGACTGGTATGAGATGGTATCTCATTGTGATTTTGATTTGCATTTCTCTAATGATTAGTGATAATGAGCATTTTTTTTCATATATTTGTTGTCCATGTGTATATCTGCTTTTGAGAAGTGTTCGTTAGCTTTGTGCAGTGGCAGTATCGTAGCCAATGAGTTTATCCAAGGCGCGATTATTGCTAATTGAAAACTTTTACCAATACCCCACCATGAGCACTTGCAATATAGACGGCATTGGCAATTTTTGACAGTCTCTATGGAGACTGGAAAAAAAAGAGAGAGAAGTGTTTGTTGATGTCCTTTTCCCACGTTTTAATGGGATTGTTTCTTTTTTGTTTATTGAATTAAGTTCCTTACAGATTCCAGTTATTAGACCTTTGTCTGATACATTCTCCCATTCTGTAAATTGTCTGTATATACTCTGTTGATAGTTTCTTTTGCCACGCCAAAGCTCTTTCCTAGGTCCCACTTGACCTGTCAATTTTTGTATTTGTTGCCATTGCTTTCTGGGACTTAGTCATAAATATTTTGTCAAGACAATGTCCAGAATGGTACTTTCTAGGTTTTCTTCCAGGGTTTGTATTGTTTTAGGTTTTATGTTTAAGTCTTGAATCTATCTTGAGTTAACTTTTGTATGTGGTGAAGAAACAGGTCCATTTTCAACTTTCTGCATATGACTAGGCTGTTATCCCAGAACCATTTATTGAATAGGGAGCCCTTTCCTCATTGCTATTGTTAACTTTGTCAAAGATCAGGTGGTTGTAGGTATGTGGCTTCATTTTTGGGTTCTCTATCCTATTCCATTGGTCTATGTGTCTGTTTTTATACAGTACGGTGCTGTTTTGGTTACTGTAGCCTTTGGTTTGAAGTCCGGTACTGTGATGTTCTTTGTTCTTTGCTACATCTTTGTTATTTTATTTTACTTTATTTTTTTGAGATGGAGTCTTGCTCTGTCACTGAGGCTGGAGTGTAGTGGCCTGATCTCAGCTCACTGCAACCTCTGCCTCCTAGGTTCAAGTAATTCTCCTGCCTTAGCCTCCCAAGTAGCTGGGACTACAGGTGCACACCACAATGCCCAGTGAATTTTTGTATTTTTAGTAGAGACAGTATTTCACCATGTTGGCCAGGCTGGTCTCGAACTCCTGGCCTCAAGCGATCCACCCGCCTTGGCCTACCAAAGTGCTGGGATTACAGGTGTGAGCCACCACACCCAGCCCGGTTTTGTTATTTTTGCTTAGGATTGCTTTGGTGATTCAGGCTCTTTTTGGTTTCATATGAATTTTAGAATGCTTTTTTCTAATTCTGTGAAAAATAACTGATAGATTGACAGGAATAGGATTTAATGTATAAATTGCTTTGGGCAGTATGGCCATTTTAACAATATTGATTATTTCGATCCATGAGCATGGAATGCTTTTCCTTTATTTTGTGTCATCTCTGATTTCTTGCTGCAGTGTTTTGTAATTCTCATTGCAGAAATCTTTTACCTCCTTGGTAAGCTGTATTCCTTGGTATTGTATACTTTTTGTGGTTACTGTAAATGGGATTCCTTTCTCTCTTTTTTGTTGTTGTTCTCTTTCCTTCCCTCCTTCCTTCCTTCTTTCCTTCCTTCCTTCTTTCCTTCCTTCCTTCCTCTTTCTCTCTCTCTCTCTCTCTCTCTCTCTCTCTCTCTCTCTCTCTCTCTCTCTAACATGGGGTCTCATTGTGTCACCCAGGCTGGAGTGCAGTGGCACAATCACAGCTCACTGCAGCCTTGACCTCCCAGGCTCAAGCCTTCCTCCTGTCTCAGCCTCCCAAGTAGCCGGGACTACAAACACATGCCACCATGCTTTGGTAATATTTGTTTATTTTTTTAAAAGACACAGTCTGCCTGTGTTGCCCAGGCTGGTTTTGAACTTCTGGGCTCAAGAGATTCTCCTGCCTCAGCCTCCCAAAGTGCTGGGATTATAGGCTTGAGTCATGTGCCCAGCCAGGATTGTGTTCTTGATTTGGCTCTCAGGTTGGGTATTATTAGTATATAGAAATGCTGCTGGGTTTTGTATATTGATTTTGTATCCTGAAACTTTCCTAAAGTCATTTATCATCAGTTCTAGGATCCTTCTGGCAGAGTCTATGGGGTTTTCTAGGTAAAGAATCACGTCATCTACAAAGGAAAAAAAAATAGTTTCACTCTCTCTCTTCCCATTTAGATGCCTTGTATCTTTTATTTCTTTCTCTTGCCTGATTGCTCTAGCTAGGACTTTCAGTACTATGTTGAATAGGAGCAGTAAGAGTGGGCATCTTTGTCTTATTCTAGTTTTCAGCAGGAATGCATCCAGCTTTTTGGCTGTTCAGTATGATGTTGGCTCTGAGTTTGTCATATAAGGCTCTTACTATTTTGAGATATGTTCCTTTGATATGTAATTTGTTGGAATGTTGAATTTTATTGAATGCCTTTTCTGCATCTATTGAGATGATCATGTGGTTTTTGTTTTTAATTCTGTTTGTGTGGTTAATCTCATTTATTGATTTGTGTTTGTTGAACCAACCGTGCATCCCAGGAATAAAGCCAACTTGATCATGGTAAATTAACTTTTTTTTTTTTGAGATGGAGTCTTGCTCTGTCACCAGACTGGAATGCAGTGGTGTGATCTTGCTCACTACAGCATCTGCCTCCTGGGTTCCAGTGATTCTCCTGCCTTAGCCTCCCAAGTAGCTGGGACTACAGGCGCTCACCCCCACGCTCAGCTAATTTTTGTATTTTTAGTAAAGACGGAATTTCACCATGTTGGCCAGGATGGTCTCTATCTCTTGACCTCGTGATCCACCTGCCTTGGCCTCCCAAAGTGCTGGGATTACAGGAGTGAGCGATGTGCCCACCTGATAAATTAACTTTTTAATGTGCTACTGGATTTAAGCATGACTGGTTTTTAAGACCTGCTTGTCAGAGAGTTCACTCTCATGGTGCTTCTTAGCAGTAGCCTCTGTGTCTTCCTGCAAAGGCCTCTCCACACTCTGCTTGAGTGTCCTTATGACATGGTGCAATGCAACAGAGTAGATGAGATGAAAGCCAGAATGTCCCTTATGACCCTGCCTTAGAAGTCACTGATTATCTTTTCTGCTATTGGTTACATGTGTCAGTTTGCTGTATACACTTTAAGAGGGGCTGATGCAAGAGCTTAAATACTAGAGGCCGGGACCACTGGGAGCATCTTGGAGTATGCCTGCCACATATTTCCACTATCTTGTTCTGACTCATACTGCCATCATTCTTCATTCAGTTGATTATTCATTCAACAAATATTGCCTGGGTGGTAATCCCAGCACTTTGGGAGGCCAAGGTGGGTGGACTGCCTGAAGTCAGGGGTTCAAGACCAGCCTGGGCAATATGGTGAACCCTGTGTCTACTAAAAATACAAAAATTAGCATGTCATGTTAGTGTGAGCCCGTAATCCCAGCTAATTAGGAGGCTGAGGTAGGAGAACCATTTAAACTGGGGAGGTAAAGGTTGCAGTGATCATGCCACTGTACTCCAGCCTGGATGGCAGAGTGAGACTCTGCCTCCAAAAAACAAACAGCAACAAAAATCCATCAAATATTTACTGAGAACTATATGCTGGCCATTTTCATGGATGTTGGGGATGCAATAGTAAAAACAGACCACTTTCCGGCCCTCATGACCTTCCGTTCTAGTGAATAGAGACAAATAAATAAGTATATGTCAGGAGATGACAGGTACTAGTGAGAAAAATGAAGCAGGGCCGGAGTGATAGAGAATAATGACTGAGGAGAAGGACCTTGTGTGGGGTGGTCAGGGAAAGCCTCTGATAAGGTAACCTTTTAGCAGAGATCTGAAAGAAGTAAGGGAACAAGACAGGTAAGTACCTGAGGGAACAGGGTTCTGAGAAGAGAGAAATACGAAGGCCAGAGCCTTGAGGACACTCATGCTTAGTGTCTTCAAGAAGAGCAGGGAGGCCAAGGTGACTGTTGTATAGTGTCTTAGCTCACTTTGTGCTGCTATAACAGAATACCAGAGACTGGTAATTTATAGTAAAGAAATGTATTAACTAATATTTCTGGAGGTTGCAAAGTCCAAGATCAAGGGGCTCACATCTGGAGAGGGCCTTCTAGCTGCCATCCCATAAGGGAAGGTGAAGGGCAAAAGAGGGTAAAGCTTGAGCTAGTATGAACTCATCCTTTTATAATAAACTCACTGTCAAGAAAATGGCATTAATCCATTAGTGAGGGTGGTGCCCATGACTCAGATACCCCTCATTAAGGTCCTGACACTACTGCATTGTGGACCAAGATTTCAACACATCACTTTGGAGGACAAATTCAAACCATAGCACATACTGGTGGAGGAGGAGAGTGGTAGGAGATGGGGTCAAGGTTGGTGAGAGAGAGGGAGTGCTACAAATCACTTTAGGCCACGTGGAGCAACAGAAGGACTTGTGCTTTTACTCTAAATCATATGGAAATAATATTTGAAGTAGATGGGTGGTATGTTAAAGGATCTTTCTGACTGCTTTATGGAAAATGGAGTGTAAAATAGCAAATGTAGTCACAGGGAGACCAGCTGGGAGACGAGTTGTATAATATGGTGAAGAGATTTGCTGGGCACAGTGGCTGACGCCTATAATCCCAGCACTTTGGGAGGCCGAGGCAGGTGGATCACCTGAGGTCAGGAGTTCGAGACCAGCCTGGCCAACATGGTGAAACCCTGTCTCTACTAAAAATAGAAAAATTAACCAGGTGTGATGGTGCTTGCCTGTAATCCTGGCTACCCTGGAGGCTAGGGCAGGAGAATCGCTTGAACCCAGGAGGCGGAGGTTGCAGTGAGCTGAGATAGTGCCATTGTACTCCAGCCTGGGCAACAGAGCAAGACTCCATCTCAAAGTATTCAGTGAAGAGATGATTGCGGTGAACTGGGTGGTAATAGTGGATGTGGATTATGTGTTTTGAGGTAGCTCTGAAGAGTTTCTGATGTAGTGAATTTGGTATGAGGAAAAAAAAGGAAGTCAAGGATGACTCTAAGGTTTTAACTTGAGTTATTACAAGAATGGTGCTGCTGTGTCTGAGATGTGAAAGACTAGAGAAAAGCAAGGGGGTGGGGTAGCAGGTGTTTTGTTTTGGACCCATAAGTTTGAATCCATGTGGAGATATCCAGTAGGCATGAATCTGGAATCTGGAGGCAAGGTTTGCACTAGAAAAGGACTTTTTGAACTTACTGTACCTTTCTGGTGAAAGCAAACTCCTTCTCAAATTCTCTATTTGTCGGGAAGGAGAAAATACATTTATCAGCTTAAGAGCTGCGTATCAAATACCAAGGAGCTTTACTGGGCTGATTTGCTCCAGTAAAGAGATAACTCAGATTGAAGTTGATTTTTGTTTCTATTTTGATTCATTGTTGTTCTCCAGGATCCATCTTTCTTATGCACAGAACAATGAGCAAATAAAATGGGAAAGTGGTCTTTGATGTGAGCACTAATCTCTTTGACTCCATGATAACCTGGGTTCTGAGGAGAGAGGGTTCTAATGTTGGCAAGACAGAAACTTGAGATTATGTATTTTTTTGAAGGTGGTGGGGAATTAGGCCAGATTACCTATAGCCCTGCTCAAAAATGAACTAATACAGATAATTTTTTTCTTTAGCAAATTTTCTGAGTTAAGTATTCTTGTTTTGTTAGGGAAGGCTGGCAAACAAATCCACTTGAATATTTTAGAAAAACGTTAATAAAGTACCCTTTCCCATGGCAGTCTCCTGAGTCTTGATGTATACCTTCTTGCTATGGTACAAGGATCATTGTAAAAAATAGGATTAGAGCTACCCACATTGCTGGATTAGATTAGAACTACAGCATGAGGGCAACTGGGTTAGTGGGTAGGATGCTTTTCTTAAAAAAAGAGAGACTTGGTTCTTTGGGCTTATGAACTTGAGTAGAGGCCACAGTTTTGCCGGTAGCTTGTCCTCAATTGTCATACAGGATGGAAAACATCAAAGACCCACAAAATATCCACATGCTCAGTTCAATATTATGGAATCTGAGTCATTGCTGGGGTTGGGGATGGGAAATGAGGAGAGGTGGAGAGGGGGTTTATAACACAATCTCAAAGTTATTTTGATTTTAATTCCATTTTTAAAAAATATGACACTTTAAAAAGCAAGGTATCAGGGAAAATATGACATGAGAATCTCACTTACAAAGAGATTCGAAATAACCCCTGCAATTATTAGAGCAGTGGTTTCAACAGGTGGGCAAACCACATCATGGCCAGATTCCCCAGGACACTTTACTGACTTGCCATATAGTATTTTCACTAGTATTTAATTTTCCTATCTCCTTTTCTAGAGCATTGCTAAATATTTTTGATACTTAACAAAGGAGCATATTTTCATGACCATATTTAACTCAGAATTACCTAAGCCCTCTTGGCACCTTTTATCTCATTTACTGAGATTGTATGGCCTGCAAATCTGAAAATATTTATTATCTGACCCTTTCCAGAAAAAGTTTGCCAACCCCTGGGTTATACTGTACCTTCCCTTGGCGTAATTTTTAGAAGCTATACGTTGGAGATGGAACTGTTTCATCTTGTAAACAATCTGCATAAATGAATACTTACAAAGAATTACTTTATGTGTTGATTTTCACTTATTACTTTCAGCAATTACACATTTTTTCCCTATAGTTTATCATGGAAGAAGTTACAAAAGACTTTGTAGACTTAGCAGGCAACTCAAAGTGAGGGCTGTTTTGGACAAGAATTAAATCTCCTTTTTGATTGAATCAGGAAAGTGAACAAAATCATGCTTAAGAATGGAGATGTGAGTCAACATTTACTTTTTCTTCCCAAACAAAGTGTCCATGGGGCTCCTCAATATCTGGGAGCAAATGGGCCAAATACTCAGGTGTCTCTGCTTCCTTGGTGGCCTTGGGCACCCCTCAAATTTTTTCTCACCCACCTGGGCAGCATGCATTCAGGAGCATCTTGTCACCTTTCCTCGACTCACTTCCTGTCGTAGACATTTGTCAATGATGCCGATTTGCCTCCCTCCATATGCTGTGTTGGGCCAGGCCTCCTTCCATGTGTTCCATTGTCTGTATGTTCACAAACTTGTTCTTTTCCATGTCTTAGTTGGAATCTGCTGCTGCAGTTCTGGGCTGCGGATCTTTAGGAGTTTTGAGACTCTTCATAATGGACACATCTACCTCTTTGCCTTGAGGGCAGTAACTCCATGCAGACATCTCTGATTTGGTTTCATTGACACCTCTGCTTGTGAATACACAAGAGTGTGGAATCAAAATTGCAGGTGATGCCCTCATTGCTGACCAGCATGAAAAGCCCCAGCGGTCCTGGTGGAGGCAGTCGTGCAGGGCAAGGATGGTTGGCTGTGGTGGGTGTCCAGCTGTGCAAGTGCAGGCTGAGGCCCCTGGCCTGCTGCTGCTACTCAGCTGCCCAGCCCCACACCACATCCCAGTCCCTGAGCACCACCGTGTGGGTCAGTATCTGCAAGACAGGAGACTGAGGGTAGGCTGAGAGCACCTAGCTGAGAGCAGACTTAGCTGCTAACAGGAAGCTTTTTTTTTTTTCTAAGATTGTGGTAAAAAAGAAAAAACCAATTTACCATCTTAACCATTTCTGAATGGTTCAGTAATGTCACATATGTTCACATTATTGTACAAGAGATCACTGGAACTTTTTCATCTTGCAAAACTGAAACTGTGTACCCGTTGAACAATTCCCCATTCCCTCCTCCCCCAACTACCATTCCGCTTTGTGTTTCTATGAGTTTTGCCTACTTTAGATATCTCATGTAAGTGGAATCATACATATTTGTCTTTTTGTGACTGGCTTATTTCACTTAGCATAATGTCCTCAAGGTCCAGAAGCTATCTTTTAGTAATTTCTGTTTTCTCAGTAGGATGGAAAGTAAAGTCATTAGCAGGAGTGAGCACATGGAAGAAGGTTTAAGCAGAAAGACATGGAATATCTATCTAGGACAGCTGAAAAGCAAATGGACTAGGGAAATAGCAAAGGATTGCACCAAGATGTAAAGTGAAACTTGTCAGTGTAGTCATGTATTTTTTTTCCAGGTACACTCCGCACATGTCAAGTAGGTAGACAGTTGTATATAAATAACATTGAGTTTGGCCAGGAGAGTTCAACAGAGGGAAAGAGTGGGAGAAAATTGAGGGCATAAACATGGGAATGCTTTTGCTAATGTATTATGGGATCCAAAAGTAAAACAGTGAGAATACAAGTGAAAAAGACCAGTAAATTGTATATTCTGGTGGTGTGGAACTATTGGAATTGCTGGAGTTATTTCTCACCTGGATTACTGCTGAAACCTCCTTAGATTTCTTTCCTTTTCCAATACATTCTCCCTGCAGGAACGATCCTCCTGACATGAAATTGATGGAATCACTTCTTTTAAACTCCCCCAAGGGCTTCCATTGCACAGCAGATAGTAGCCAAACCTTCTTGTGACTTGAGCCCCTGTCTGTCTCAAGCTTTATTCTCAACTCTTCTTCAGCATCTTCAGTACTTCCAGCGTCTTAAGGTATTTAACAGCTTCTTCCCCTATCACACTGCCAAGACTTTGCACATGCTTTTTTATCTGCTTGGATGACTTATCTCCATCTTTGAACTTGACTTTCACTTATCCCTTAGGTCTGAGCTTATACATTTTACTTCTTCCTCGAAGCTTTCCTCAATCTTCTCCAGTCTTTATTGAATAACCCTAATACATACTTGCAGCACATCCTGTATTTTTCCATGCTAGTATTTAATATACTTTAGTGTTAATGCTTCCTTACTTACATTTTAATTCTCTGTATTTTCTGTTGAGTAAAGTTGCCCTGTATGAATTTATCACCCAATATAAGAAGCACGTCAGAGTTTTCAGTGTTTGGTTTGATTTTGTTTTCTGAGACAAGGTCTTGCTCTGTCACCCAGGCTAGAGTGCAGTGGTGCAATGATAGTTCGCTGTAGCCTTGAACTCCTGGGCTCATGTGATCCTACCTCTTTCTCCCAAGTAGCTAAGACTATAGGCATGAGCCACCATGCCTGGCTAATTTTTTTTTAATTTTTTGTAGAGATGGGGTCTTGTGATGTTGCCCAGACTGGTCTTGAACTCTTGTCCTGAAGTGATCCTCCTGCCTTCACCTCCCAAAGCACTGGGATTATAGGCATGAGCCACCACACCTAGGCTGGTGTAGTTTTTTGTTTGTTTTTTTTTTTTTAATTAAAATCATAGCAAATAGTAAGTACATTTAAAAAGTGATCTTATTTCCTCTTTGAATCCCTTCTTCTCTGAGTTTCCAGAGCATCTCACTTATCTGATTTCCTCCACGTTCAATGCCAGTCCTCCTCTACCAGACCTCTAGCCCTCTACTGTATCTTTTTGCTATTATTTATTTGTTCTATTATAAATCCCAAAATGCTGGGATTACAGGCATGAGCCACTGCACCGGGCCCCTATTTTCTTTACAAGATAAAGAGGGGAAGAAAATTCTCCAGTGTCTCCTTCTCTTCATCTTGTGTTCTCTTCTCTGATTTGTTTATTTTTATTCATTCATTCATTCTTTTGAGATAGAGTCTTGCTCAGCTGCCCAGGCTGGAAAGCAGTGGCGCAATCTCGGCTCACTGCAACCTCTGCCTGCTGGGTTCAAGCAATTCTCCTGCCTCAGTCTCTGGTGCAGCTGGGATTACAGGCGTGCACCATCATGGAATTTCACCATGTTGGCCAGGATGATCTCGATCTCTTGACCTTGTGATCTGCCCACCTCAGCCTCCCAAAGTGCTGGGATTATAGGCGTGAGCCACCACACCCAACCTAATATTTTCTTAAAAAAAAACCAACTCATTGGCCTTCTTCCTTTGTGACAGCCATCCCTGACAGGGCCTGAAGAGCTGGGACCAAGAAGGCAGTCAGAGCTGAGGAAGTGGCTGTGGCTGAGGAGGGGATGGAGCCAGCTTCCAAGATTGAGGAAGCAGCAGTAAAGTTAGAAAGTTGATTACAGAGAGGAGTTATGAGCAAGTACATAAATAAGCTGGCAGAAGGCCAGAATGAATTTTATGCTTTTGACTGGAACTAGAGATATTAGTGTGAAGTCATGGTACTTTAAAACATATACCTAGGCCAGGTGCGGTGGCTCATGCCTATAATCCAAGCACTTTGGAGGCCAAGGTGGGTGGATCACCTGAGGTCGGGAGTTCAAGACCAGTCTGACCAACATGGTGAAACCCCATCTTTATAAATAAATAAATAAATAAATAAAATAATTTTTAAAAAACCATATACCTAGCTAGATAGATATAGAAATAGATGTACATGTTTGTACATTATATGTTTATATATATGTTGTGTGTATCTTTGCATTTCCTACTTTAATCCAATGAGAAGATGTAATGGAAATAAAATCCTCGTAGCTATGGCCACATTTGGCACCGAGATCTTGGTTTCTAAATATCAAGATCTGGGTGCTTGTTGCTAAAAGGAACAGGGCTCCTGAGCGAAATGGCTGCTTCCAGGACTGGGCAGAAAATGCACAAGAGGAGCCTGCAACATTTCCATAGGTCAGAAAGTAAGGAAGAGCTTTAAAAATGATGAAGATGGGAGGCTGAGGCATGAGGATCACTTGAGGCCAGGAATTTTAGACCAGCCTGGACAACATAGCAAGATCCCCCCAACCCCTGCCACCATCTCTACAAAAAAAAAAAAACCATAAATATATTAGCTAGGTGTGGTGGCATGTACCTGTAGTCCTAGCTACTTGGAAGGTTGAGGCAGGAGGATCTCTTGAGCCCAGGAGTTTGAGGCTGCAGTAAGCTATGATTGTATCACTGCACTTTAGCCTCAGTGACAGAGCAAGACCTTGTCTCAAACAAATAATAATAAAACAATAAAAAATAAAAATAATGAAGACATATCAAAAGGGCACAGGAAGTAGCCTGAAGGGGCTCCCACTGACCAAATCTGGGAAAATTTGAGCATCCAAAGAAATAAAGTAATAGACTATAACCTATTGAATATAATAGAAATCCGTGAGTCATACAAATGAATGAATGAATGATGAATAAGGAAAAGTCTTTATTGCATTAGAATGCAAGTAATAAATATCACTACTTGGCAACTGTTGTGATAATAATGGTTTCAGAAACAAGGCACCAATGGATGCCAAAACAAGTAGGTGAAAGTTTATTGAGGAATGGGACATTTACGTAGTGTCAAAGATTTTCCCCCACAAAATGCTTCATTACAAAGGTAAAAATAATAACTTTATAGTGGAAGAATCTGACAAACAACAAATCTGATATTAATCAAAGTAACATTGATAGAAATGAGACAAAGTAACATCACATACCATCTGATATGTCATACTGAGAAGAATGCAGCATAACTTCTAACAATTTCCTATTATAAAGGTAACCTGAATCTAATCATGAGGAAACATCAGAGAAACCCAAACTGAGGGGCATTCTACAAAATAATTAGCCTACTATCTTAAAAAAAAAAGCCTAGGTTGCAGAAAACAAGGAAAGACTGAGGAATTATTCCACATTGAAGTAGGTTAAAGAAATATGACAATTAAATGAACCCATGATTCTGGATTGGATCCTGAAAGAAAAGGAGAAAAAGACTTCCTATCAGGACATTATTAAGATAATTGTAGAAATTAAATATCTTAGATGAAAGGGTTATATCAGTATTAATTTCGTAATTTAGATGGCTATACTGTGGATTTGTAGGTGAACATGGAAACAATTAGGGAACCTTGTATATTCTTGCATCTTCTCTGTAATTTGGAATGTACCTTAAAATGTACCTTAAAACAAAAAAACAAACCCAAAAGAAAAGGCTCCAGTGGCTTACTGCCACCTCTAGCTTGATAAGGACACCTCTTCACTTGGCCCTGCTGGCTCCTGCCTTCATCTCTTTTCACTCTTCTCTTGCTCTTACCTCTCCAGCCACTGTTGTCTTCTTTTGCTTCTATGAGCATGCCAAATGGGTTTCCATCTCACAGCTTTGGCTTTGTGTCTGAATACATTATTATCACAACAGCTGCCCAGTAGTGATATTTATTACTTGCATTCTAATGCAATAAAGACTTTCCCCTTTTCCCTATTCAGCATTCATTCATTCATTTATATCTGTGTGGACTCATGGATTTCTATTATATCCATTCTTATTTCCACAAAAGATTCCTCCTGGTCTTCACAAGCTCCCATTCCTTCTCATCCAGCTGTTGGCTCAAATGGGTCACCTTAGGCTTTTTCATTTTTTTCCACTGCATTGTGAGCCTTACTTGTTTACCTGTTTGTTGCCTATCTTTCTTGAGTAAATCTAAGCAAGCTCACTGAGGGCAAAGACTTTGTCTCTTCAACCCAGCATCCCCAACAGCTAGAACAGTGCCTGATGCATAATAGGGCTTAATAAGAAATGCTATCTAGATGGCTTCAGAAACATTTGTTGAACTAATAAAATATTAAGCTCCTAAAGAAGGCTTTTACGTTGCTCTTTGGAATTCTAGCCGTCTGACATGACCTGACTAACAGAAAACAACAGCAACCAAAAGAGAAAGATGGGGGGGGGGGGAGAGAGAGAGACAGAGAGACAGAGAGACAGAGAGACAGAGAGATAGACAGAGACAGAGAAGGAAATAGATGTTGGTGGCCAAATATGATTGGGAAATGCCCCACACCATATCCTGTCTTTGGGATTCACAAAGCCTCTCAGAAACCCTCCTGTAATAAATCCTGTTTGCCTGAATTTAGCAAAGCATTTCTTAAATTTATTTGAACATGGAATTCTCTTTCCATTTGCTTTCAGAATATGAAATGTTAAATGCTATGCTAGGATCTTTCTAAAGTCCATGTTATGATAATAGAGGCAAAATAACTCTACAATTTATATATATATAAAAAAATTTTTTTAAACAAATATATTTTTTTGAGACAGTCTCACTCTGTCACCCAGGCTGGAATGCAGTGGCACGATCTTGGCTCACTGCAACCTCTGCCTCCCAGGTTCAAGCAATGCTCGTGCCTCAGCCTCCTGAGTAGCTGGGATTACAGGCGCATGCCTCCACACCCAGATGATTTTTGTATTTTCAGTAGAGACCGGGTTTTGCCATGTTGGCCAGGCTGGTCTTGAACTCCTGACCTCAAGTGATCCACCTGCCTCGGCCTCCCAAAGTTCTGGGATTACAGGTGTGAGCCATCATGCCTGGCCTTAAAAAACTGTAAACACATAAGAAGTTGTCTCTTTTGACTGGACAGTGCAGCCATGGATGCCACATTGTGCTTACTGCAAAGTAGTGTTGCTGAGCAATAGGCTTGCTTCGTGATGCATATAGAAGCCAGTACTATGGCACCAACTTTTAAGAAAACAAAAAGTGTTATGGCAAGTTTGACCAGCAAGGAGACAGGAAGCAATGCTCAGTCAAATCTGTCTCCCTGACCTAGGTCTAGGGGCAGGTTTCCTAGGCAGAGTAACTATGAGAGAGATAGGAAAATGCAAAGAGGCATGATCTGATTGGGTCATGTAACAAGATGGTACCGGATCCTTGGTTTTTAAGTTCCTACTGCAACAAAATAGGTTACCCCTTGCTTCGTAATTTGGTCCCCATTTCTTGATCCTGGTACCTACGTTCTGCAAGTGGTTGACTTTTTCATTCTGGCTGGCTCCAGGGCACAAATCAGGCACATTTGGCTCATCTGGCCATGCTCAGGTTACATGACTTGCAACTGGGGGTCCATTGCAATTGAGAAACCACTCATTATTTTGTTACTGACAAAGTTGAACCAGATTGTACAGTGGGATGACCTCTGTATTGGCAATCAGATGTGTAATGTCGTTTCCCCCAGGGACGCTGTCTCTGGCTGCTATGGAGAAGGAGCTTGTGGATTCCAGCTCTGCCGTTGAATGCAGGAAAGAGCTGTGCAGGCAATGGGGGCCATTGTGTTTCTCTTAGATCCCAGAAATGAGAGCTCAGCTTAAAAAGCATAATTATAATGGACTGGTTTTTTTAAAACCAATAATTAGTTTTTCTCCTACTAATTTATGTAAGATATGGTATTCCTAAACAATCATTAATGCATTGTTTTTGTACTTCTGAATGACTTTTGAGAATGTGTAGATTGTAATTGTTACTAAGGGAGTTTGTTTTAAATCCATGCTATATCCATGTTTAGCCTGATTTGGTTTTACCAGCCCCTTGGTACTATCACAGCTCCTCCACCCTCCAAGCAGAAGATTGACTGTATTTTAAAACTGGGTGTGAAAGGAAGTCACATGGTTGCTTCTTCACGAGGAATTTCTCTGACCTAAATCTGCATTCTTTCCCTCTTCTTTCCACCTACACCTCCCTGCTACTCCTGTCTCTCATACAGACAGTGGCAAGAACACAGAAAAAAAGGCTTAGGATTTTTACCAAAGGTCTGGAAATTCCAGAAAATGTCCCTAGCATCATACTATTTTTCCCCTCTGTTCATTAATTCAATAATTTAAACCCTGATCCATCTCCAAATTCTTCCTCTCCTCAAATGCATCTTTGTTCCCCCTTTTTTTTCCTTATATGTCCTACTGTGAGAAAGCTTTTTTTTTCTTTTTTTCTATCAGAACCTATTCCAGACCTCAGAATTCACAAAAAGTTCAGATGAGGGAAAGTTGTATGGGGCAGGGGTCTTCCTTGCCTATATATTTAACCACCACTGGGGTAAATGTGGGGTGGCCTTGATTTCTACATGGGTGTAAAGCATCCATGTGGAAAGGCAGTCATGGCCCCAGGTATATGACCACATTGGCTGGAAGGCAGGTTCTGTCCTTCATGGCTACAGCTTCTCACAAAGGAAAGTCCATATATTTAGACCCAGGATAGCAAACCTTCAGAGCCTCTTTCTTCCCCATCTCCAGGGGCAGAAGACAGTGCAGGAAGAGAACTGACATGGCTTCTAAATGGCCACACTGAATAGTATCCACTCTTGTGTTTCAGGTTAGAAAAAAAACCCCAATGAGTGGTGAGAGAAGAAAGTGGTTAAAAAGAAAGAATGGCCCCGGCCCGGCGGCTTACGCCTGTAATCCTGGCACTTTGGGAGGCCAAGGCAGGTGGATCACCTGAGATCGGGAGTTCAAGACTAGCCTGACAAACATAGAGAAACCTCGTCTCTACTAAAAATGCAAAAATTTAGCTGGGTGTGGTGGCGCATGCCTGTAATCCCAGCTACTTGGGAGGCTGAGGCAGGAGAATTGCTTAAAACCCAGGAGGGGGAGGTTGCAGTGAGCGGAGATCTCACCACTGCACTCCAGACTGGACAACAAGAGTGAAACTCTGTCTCAAAAAAAAAAAACAAAGAAGGAAGGAAGAAAAAAATTAAATATCCTCATAGACATCTCAACCCAAATACAGTATTTATAGGTAATACTTGTAGAAACTTTCTAAACTTGGGGATACACACACGCAAACACATGGACACATGTAATATATAATACAAATAAATATCAATTTATTTTATTGGGGTGAGTGGGTCCTGAGAAGAAATATGGAAGGATGATCAGTTATACCATTTTTCAAAAGTCAGCAAGCAGTCCAGAGATACCATAGAGACAACATTTCTGAATCTAAACAGTGAAAAAGGCTTTAAAGGGGCCATTGTTCTCACCTGGAACTTTTCATCCTTACCTGTTTTTTAAAATTTAAAAATATCCCTGCAAAAGCATTTACCTTAAAACCTAATCAGGCCGGGCTCAGTGGCTCTCGCCTGTAATCTCAGCACTTTGGGACACCGAGGCCAGCAAATCATGAGGTCAGGAGTTCGAGACCAGCCTGGCCAACATGGTGAAACCCTGTCTCTACTAAAAATACAAAAAATTAGCTGGGCATAGTGGTGAGCACCTGTAATCCCAGCTACTTGGGAGGCTGAGACAGGAGAATTGCTTGAACCCGGGAGGTGGAGGTTGCAGTGAGCCAAGATCATGCCACTGCACTCCAGCCTGGGTGATAGAGTGAGACTCTGTCTCAAAGAGAAAAAAATCTGATCAGCCAGTATCTTCCTTATCAGACAGTTGTTAAAAACAATATCCCTCTAATAGTAGTAATAGTTTATAGAGTGATAATGGGGAGGACAGATACTAGGAAGAACTTTGCCCCCTGCAGCATTTCCTTGAACCCACTCTAACCAAATCATTCATAATCAACTGCTCAGCCTGATAGGATAACTAGTTCTGCTTATCCCCTTGCTGAAGAGCAGTGACTTATCTTGTTGAGGATCAGTGACTCATCTGTTGTTTTGGTAGTTATGATGAAAGTGTAAAAGGCATTTCAAATCAGCTAGAGTAAGAACATGATAACCCTGCTGTGTGGCTTCTCCCTTTATCTCTTCTATTATATAAATACTACCCCAGGCTAAAGGCTGAATATTTGTTAATCTGGTCATTTAACAATGAGTCTTTTAAAAAAGTTGAATTGTTTTTCCATAGGGATCCAAAAGGTCTAGTTATACCTACTATAAATTGGAGGAAAAAACGAGAAGAGATGTTTTTGAACAGTTTGCACCCTCTAAGAAGCAAGGAATGGGAAGACTGTTCCCTGCTGTAGGGTTATGTATTTTACAAATTTGCTAAGTACTGTAGTATGACACGTAGTATACTCTTATGTGCTAAGCAAATTTGTAAAATGAGAGAAACTGTTCTAACTCAATTTCCTCTTTTCATGTCTCTCCTCTTGTCTCAAAGTCTGCTCTAGAAAAAGAGCACCTACCTAGGCTGAAAATGAGAAGATCTCCAAATATGAACCTAATACAGCTTTGCTTTAGCTCAGGTCTTTACTATGCCACTTAGAAGCTGTGTCAACTTGGGCAAATTGCTTAACTTTTATATGTCAGTTTCCTTCTTTGTGGTGGGAAGAAGAGACCTGCCGGAGATAAAAAATAGCTCATACATTGTATATCAATGTTTTCCTCACACAACAAATATTTACTTACTCTTACTATGGGCTGTCCACTAGGGATATAGTGGTAAACAAGACACAGAACACATCCTCAAGCAGCTTATAGTCTGATGAAAACTTTTATTTGAGGGCCTACTATGTATGAGCCATGCATTTGCTAAGGACTTTCATACATGTAGCATCAATTAATCCTCACAATAGGAGTGTTATCACTCAGGATTTCTGGCCACTTACAACCTCCACTCTGGCCTGTGACTGAGTAGTTTATTTCTTTCAATAAACATTTATTGAGGGCATACTATGTGCTGGGCACTGTGCTAGACACTGCAGATTAAGTGGGGAATCTTGTTGGTGGATCAGCTGTATTCATTGGGCACTTTTCATGTGTGAGGTTCTGGTTTTCTCATTTAGTCTTCACACCATGGATGTGTGGTAGAAATTATCCCCAGCTTACAGAAGAGGAAACTGAGATTCTGAGGGGTTAAACACAAAGGATACATAACAAGGATATTTTCAAGGTTATAGTGTGAACTGCTGTGATAAAGAGACTACAAAATGTAGTGGCTTCATTCATTAATGTTTATTTCTGTCCCTCTTAACAGGCCAGTGTAAGCATGCATTTCAGGTTGTTGGAGCAGCTCTGCTCCATGATGTCAATCTGAAACCCAGATTTCCTTTCTCTTGCCACTGTCATCTCCTGCATGACCTAGCTTTGGCCATGTTCCAGCATATGGGAAGGAGGAAAGACAATATTCAAGGCAAGTAACTTTGTTCGAAGTAGATGCCCCCAAGTTGTGGAAATCTTTTCAAATTATACCCTGCTAACCTGAACTTTGTTGCATGGCCACATCTAGCTGCAAGGGAGGCTGGGAAATGTAGCCTATGGCTGGGTAGTCATGTGCCCAGCTGAAACTTAGGAGATTCTACTAATTAGTAAACATAAGGTGACAATGAACACTAAAACAATTAGTAGTATCTGATATAACTGCATAACTAGTAAGTGATGAAGCAGGAATTTAAAATCAGATTTGTTTGAATCTATTCCATGTCATCACCTCTTAGACACAGAGCTGAGAACTCTGGATCTATTATCTGTCTGCCTGCAATGTAAAATAATACATAAGTAAAGTTTCACTAGCATAGTTTAGGAACAATCAGTTGGAATTGGGTGTCAAGTTCCCAAAAATGTGGGGGTATTTAAAAAGTTTTTTTTTTTCTTACAGATGCCAACTTTTTCTCCAGTTTTCTTGGAAACATCTTAAACTTCTAGGAGCCTAGCCTTGTGACTCATGTGAACTACTTGTGTAAAAGTTACATAAGATAGAAAAATACAGCCACTTCAAAAAAGAGACAGAGACAGAAAGAAAGAAAGAGAAAGAAAAAGGAAGGAAAGAAGGGAGGAAGGGAGGGAGGGAGAAAACCAAACCTGCCATCTCCTTGACAAATCTGTAACAGCAGTTTTTTTGTTTGTTTGTTTGTTTGTTTTCAGATGGAGTTTTTCTCTGTCACCAGGCTGGAGTGCAGTGGCGCAATCTCTGCTCACTGCAACCTCCGCCTCCTGGTTTCAAGTGATTTTTGTGCCTCAGCCTCCCAAGTAGCTGGGATTATAGGCATATGCCACCATGCCCAGCTAATTTTGGTATTTCTTAGTAGAGATGGGGTTTCACCACATTAGCCAGGATGGTCTCTATCTCTTGACCTCATGATTCGCCTGCCCTGGCCTCCTAAAGTGCTGGGATTACAGGTGTGAGTCACCATGCCTGGCATTTTGTTTTTTTTTTTTTTAAAGATGGGGTTTCACCATGATGGCCAGGCTGGTCTTGAACTCCTGACCTCAGGTGATCCACTTACCTCGGCCTCCCAAAGTGCTAGGATTACAGGCGTGAGCCACTGCGCCCGGCCATTTATTTATTTATTTATTTGAGATGGAATCTCACTCTGTCGCCCAGGCTGGAATACAGTGGCGTGATCTCGGCTCACTGCAATCTCTACCTCCTGGGTTCAAGTGATTCTCTTGCCTCAGCCTCCTGAGTAGCTGGGATTACAGGTTCACATCACCACGCCTGGCTAATTTTTGTATTTTTAGTAGAGACGGGGTTCACCATGTTGGTCAGGCTGGTCTTGAACTCCTGACCTCATGATCCACCCACCTCAGCCTCCCTGGGATTACAGGCCTGAGCACCCATGCCCAGCCAACAGGAGATATTTTTTAAAGTTTTATGGTGCAGCAAACTATAGGTTTGCTTAAAGTTGGCTAATGCAGGAAGATAGTCAGGAAAACAGTAACATCTCTTCTCTTTCCTGAAAGCTCTCTCACTACCCAACCCCTACCAACAGAGATCTTTGAAATTGTATTTTCGGTTGAAAGAGGAATAAACCATGTTTTCATATTCATTTTTGAGGGAGAGAGAGAACAGAGGATCAAGGAATATATACTTTTTCTTTCCTTCTGTACCCAATCACTAAAGCATCGTTGTCTGGAACACCTTCACCACAAATCCTTTCCCCTCCTTTCACGTTTTCTTTGTCCTTGAAATCTTGTCTACTTGATCTTTTCTGCAATCACTCTAAACGCTTTCTAAAAGCTACTAAAGATGAGGCTGAGATGGGAGGATCACTTGAGCCCAGGAGGTCGGGGCTGCAGTGAACCAAGATGGTGCCACTGCACTCCAGCCTGGGTGACAGAGCAGGGCCGTGTCTCAAAAAAATAAAAATGTAATTGCCAAATTCAATGCTTATATCATCCTAGTACTCTTTGCAGCCTTTGATTCCTTTTTTTTTTTTTTTTTTTTGGTGACATGTTGTCTCGTTCTGTTGTCCAGGCTGGAGTGCAGTGGTGTGATCTTGGCTAACTGCAACCTCCACCTCCTAGGTGCAAGCAATTCTCCTGCCTCAGCCTCCTGAGTAGCCGGGACTAAAGGCATGTGCCACCATGCCTGGCTAATTTTTGCATTTTTAGTAGAGATGGTTTTTCACCATGTTGGCCAGGCTGGTCTCAAATTCCTGGCCTCAACTGATCCACCCGCCTCAGCCTCCCAAAGTGCAGGGATTACAGGCATGAGCCACCACACCCAGCCTGCAGCCTTTGATTCTGCGAACCATTCGTGTCCTCTCATTGTTTCACATCTGAACTTTGAAAACATTTTGCCCTTGACCCTCTGTCCTCTCTCTCCCTCTACAGCCCATTCCTCCTAGGGCTCTTCTCTCTCATTGTTTCAACCTGCACCTTTATGTACATTATGATGGATCTACTTCTATGGCTCTCCCATGAGGTCCAACCTTATATTCCTTCTTTCTTTTTTTCTCTGAGACTGGGTCTCACTCTGTTGCCCAGGCTGGAGTGCAGTGCAGTGGCATGCAACCTCGAACTCCTGGGCTCAAGGAATCCTCTTGCCTCAGCCTCTCGAGTAGCTGGGACTACAGGCATGCGTCACCACATCCAGCTAGTTTCTTAATTTTTCATAAAGATGGGGTCTTGCTGTGTTGCCCAGGCTGGTCTCAAACTTCTGGACTCAAGCAATCTTCTTGCCTTAGCCTTCCAAAGTGCTAGGATTACAGGTGTGAGCCACCACACCCATCCCCAACCTTGTATTTCTAAGGCATTTCTGACTTAACATTTCTATTTAAATGGCCCTACCAAAAGCAACAGGTGTGGCAGAGAATGTGTTATCTTTTTCTCCAAAGCCAGCTCCCTCTCCTAACCTTCTTAGTTCTGTCAGTGCTACCAGCTATCTCCACCACCCTGGCTGGGAACCTTGATAAATTAATTTTGATTGCTGGACCCATCACTAATTTCTTCTTTTCCCTAAAGAATGTCCTTTCTTTTCCTAATCTCCACATCAAAGCCGCCACTAAGTACTGTCAACACTGCCTTCATGATGTTCCTCACATGATGTGGCTTCTCATCCTTTCCATATTGTCTGCTATCACTATGGTTTAGGACTTAGTGTCTAATCCTTGGATCATGGGAAGAATGGACTTGTTAACTTGTCTCCTACCTCAGTACTTTCTCCCTCTTCTGCATTCTGTTTCTACCAGTATCCATTCTGCACTCTGCTCCCACATGAATCTTCTTAAAACATGACTTTCCTTCTCTTAATTCTCCATCAAGAAATTTTTAATATCTGCCTGATGACTACAGTTGTAATGCCTTACTCTACTTTTTATTTTAACATATCCCAGACATTTACTACTATTGGTTGAACATACCTTTCTCATCCTATCCTCAAGTTTATCTGTTTCTTTCCATATTTACAGCTACCACCATAGTTCAAGCAATCACCACGTCTTACCTGGAGTATTACCATTGCCTTCTAACTGGCCTTTATTTCTTCTTAGACAGAGTCTCACTCTGTTGCCAGGCTGGAGTGCAGTGGCAGGATCTCAGCCCACTGCAACCTCCACATCCCGGGTTCAAGCAATTCTTCCGCCTCAGCCTCCTGAGCAGCTGGGATTACCAGCGCCCATCATCATGCCCAGCTAATTTTTGTATTTTTAGTAGAAACGAGATTTTACCATATTGGTCAGGCTGGTCTCGAACTCCTGACTTCAGGTGATCCACCTGCCTCAGCCTCCCAAAGTTCTGGGATTACAGGCGTGAGCCACTGTGCCCAGCATGGGTTATTGTTAAGCTGATTTAACATTGCAATCTCCACAACCAGAGTGGTCTTTTAAAAAGTCTCTTAAAAAGGCTTTTGTGATAGCTGGCCTCCAATGAACACTGTCTCTCCATATTCACATGCTCATGTATTCACCTCCACCATTTAATCTGAGTGTCCTGTCACTCACTTGAGCCAACAAAATACAGAAGAAGTGATACTGTGCCAATTCTGGGCTGAAGCTTTAAGAAGTCTCAGCAGCTTCTACTTTTGTACTTTCAGATGCCCTGAGCTTTCATATAAGAGGTCTATGTATCTTGTTGGAGAGATCACATTAGAGCAAGCTTGTCCAACCCACAGCCTGGAGGCAACACGTGGCCTGGAGGCAACATGCAGCCTGCAGCTTTGAATGTGGCCCAACACAGATTTGTAAACTTTCTTAAAACATTATGAGATTTTTTCATGATTTTTTTTTTCTTTTAGTTCATCAGCTATCATTAGTGTTAGTGTATTTTATGTGTGGCTCAAGACAATTCTTCTTCCAATGTGGCCTAGGGAAGCCAAAAAATTGGATACCTCTGCATTAGAGAGACCCTGAAGCAATATGGAGAGAGAGAGAGAGAGAGAGAGAGAGACAGAGAGAGAGCGAGAGAGAGAATCCAGCTGTGCCAATGTCTAGCAGAGTCCTGTAGTCTAGTCATCTCAACCAAGATGCTAGAAAAGTGACTGAGCCATCTTGACTGTTCAGTTTAGTGGCACCCTCAACTAACTGTGGTCCCAGCTGATATCACACAAAGCAGAAGTACCACCCTGCTGAGCCTGTCAATTCACAGATGGTGGGCGATAATAGAATAGTAATTGTGTTAAAATACCAAGTTTTGAGATAGTTTGTTATATAGCAATAGATAACCAAAACGCTTAAAATTAAATCCAGCTTCTGAATCTCACAGTAGCCTACCAGGCCCTACATGATCTGTCTCCTGCCTAACCTCCTGGACTTCATGTTCTATTCCACTCCATATGTCCTGCCATATGGCTTATATCTGTCTCTCAGACATAACTCTCTGCCTGGAATGCAGTTGACCTATCCAAACAGCCCTTTGAAGCAGACCTCTTCTTTTTTATTTATTATTTTTGAAACTGTATTGTTTTGTTGTCCAAACTGGAGTACAGTGGTGCAATCTTGGCTCACTGCAACCTCTGCCTCCTGGGTTCAAGCAATTCTCCTGCCTCAGCCTCCCAAGTAGCTGGGACTACAGGCGCATGCCATGATGCCCAGCTAAGTTATATATTTTTGTAGAGACAGAGTTTTGCCATGTTGACTGGGCTGGTCTTGAACTCCTGACCTCAGGTGATTCACCCGCCTCCCAAAAGTGCTAGAATTACAGGTGTGAGTCACCATACCTGGAAGCAGATCTCTTCTTATTCTCCTCTTCTTCCCCACTCTCTACCATGCTGGTTTACTTGCTTCAGAATAATTATCATTTTCTGAAAAAAATCACATTTGTATACTTGTTTATTGCCTATCTCTCCTCTCCACTCCCTCTAGTACCTAAGCTTCAAGAAAGCAGACACCTTGTCTGTCTGGTCAACCAGATGAAGACTTATCATGAAGCTAAGGTTGCTTATGCTCAAGGGCCCTCATTGCATATGCCCCTTCCAAAGCCCTGTATTTAGTTTTGTATTTGTAATTTTGTATTCTTTTCTTAAAGAAGGTTCCTCGAATTGTTTAAACCTGAGACCCCTATCAAAGATAAACAGCCATCCACCAGTTAAAATGGTAAAACATTTTATTTAATAACTACTGACAGTAGGGAAGAGTTGAGCTCCATCCCAAGTTGTGCAGGGGGGTTGGGGCTTTTCTTCTCTTTCTTTTTTCTCTTTTATTTTTTAGACAGTGTTTCACTTTGTTACCCAGGCTGGAGTGCAGTGGTGCAATCTCAGCTCACTGCAACCTCTGTCTCCCGAGGTCAAGTGATTCTCCTGCCACAGCCTCCTGAGTAGTTGGGATTACAGGTATGCACTGCCATGCCCAGCTAATTTTTGTATTTTTAGTAGAAACCGGGTTTTGCCATGTTGGCCAGGCTGGTCTCAAACTCCTGACCTCAGGTGATCCACCTGCCTTGACCTCCCAAAGGGCTGGGATTATAGGGGTGAGCTGGCAGGACAGGTGGCTGGTGATGGGGCTTTTCAAAGGGAGAATGAGGGAGTAGGAAGGGGGCATGGCAAGGGCTTGAGCTGAGTTAGGGAAGTGAAAAATCATAAAAAGCTGGAAGGGGAATGTATCTATGTGAAATCCATCTGAATTTGCTAATTGGCATTTGTCAAATTTAAGCTTCTACTCTTCCAGAGAGATGGGGAGTTGGGCCCTATCATTTAGCTTCCACATTAATCTTTGAACAGCACTTTCATCCTGTCACTTCCCTATTCCAGAAATCTTCAGCAATTCCCACATGAACAGAGAATAAAATTCAAATCTTGGCCAGGTGTGGTGGCTCATGCCTGTAATCCAAGCACTTTGGAGGCCAAGGCGGGTGGATCACCTGAGGTTGGGAGTTCAAGACCAGCCTGACCAACATGGTGAAACTCCGTCTTCAAAAAAAAAAAAAAAAAAAAAAATTCAAATCTCTTAGCCCGCCATTCAAGGCTGGCTACAACCTGCTTGTTCATCCTTATCTCCTACTTCTTGTCTTCATAAACACTGTACCATAGCCAGACAGGTCTCTTTACAGCTTCCTGAACTTTCCTTGCTCCTTCCATCTACCCATTACTTCACATTACATCATTTTCACATTACATCATCTAGAGATCAACTTTCCTCCACTCTTAGCCCCCTGTGAACCTTATCCCTCCTTCAAGATCCTTCTCCATGAAGCCTTCCCAGACTCAGGTAGACCCAGTGTTCTCTCCCTCTTCTGAACTCTGGCCAAGCAGGCCATTCATTTAGAACTGCCTGCCATCCATGACTAGTTCCCTTTACTCACCGAGCCCGGCCTGCTGATCTGGATTATAAAAGCACTTCGTCCAGGGACCATATCTTCACTGCAGCCATTCCTAGTTTAGAGGCCCCAGTGGAGACTGAGGTTCCAGAGAGGCCAGTTGGGTTGTATATTTGGAACCCACTGAGAAGAAATAACAGAATCTTATAGCTTCTTTGAAACCAAGTAAAATCACCAGAAATGTGAACAGAAAAGAAATAGTCATGTAAGATGGCAATATAATAATTTAGTATAAGTTCCTAAATTACAAATTCTTCAAAGATAGCTCTGTAATAGTTCTGGAAAAGTACCTGGTGCAGGGACATTTACTGCAAGATTGCACACCCAAAGATATTACAGTATAGTAATTGATAATGTGGTAATAATAGTGGTGGTGATATTGCTGGCAATGCAAAGCAAACTCTAGCCCTTTAAGGTAAATGAGACATTGGTATTGTTTGACAGGGTCCTGCAATGAGCAGAAATTATTGTCACTGCTTTCTACGTTAACAACACCAAAGGAAACAAAACTTTTCCAAAGGGAAGAATAATTTATATTTCATTTTTAAAAAATGGTTACATTTTCCCCAGGGCATAATGGAAGAGTCTCCTTCAAACAACATACTTCTAGAAAAGAAAGTACTTTTAGGAAATGGGGAAGAGCTTTTGTTTCCTTCTAGTATCAGGCTTTTTGTCTTCTTTTGTGTGTGTTTCAGCGATAGGCAAAATGACAGTTCTTTAGTAGAAGTTAAAATTATAGCCCTAAAAAATCTACTAAAATACAGTATTTTATTTCAGTTTAGACTCATTTCCAATTGTGTTTAATCTTTTCCAGGCCTGTTATTGCTTTTTCTTACAATTTCCAATGTGATACATTTTTAGTCTCTTTTGCCCCCTACTGAATTGCCCCGGTAATAACAGTAACTAGCAAAATGCTAGTTCTCTAGCATGTAGGAGAAGACATAAATATTTGATCTCAGATCAGTGATGTGTGTAATTGTTGCTATAGAGAAAACCTTTGATTGCTGCCCAAATATGGAGGCTTATTAAAATTTAATTTCTGGATCTTTTCCACATATATAAAACTCAGAACATTTCATAGTATATAAATTAACCCTTTCCTGTTCCTATGGCAAGCTACTCTCCATCTCCCAGGGATAGAGCAGTAAGAAATGCGTCTCATCCACAGGAATAGGATTTAGATATGAGAAAGCAATTCTTTCAATGAATACTGAAAAATTCAGGAAAGAAATATCAAGGGAAATTGTGGATCATCTTGTCTAGAAATCATTACAAATAAGACAGATTCTCATTTGTCTGTATATCGTTTGGATATTAATATTGCTAGTTTCCGAAAAAATATAGTAAAGCAAAATAGGAAAAATATGAAAGCAATTAATATATTAGCTTGCCTTTATAATTTAATAGCAATTAAATGCTGTTCATAAATTGTATTTGCAGAATTCCAACCACAAAAAGAAAACAAATCATGCAAAATTATTTGGGCAACAATGGCACAAGTATAATATGTAAAGTTATTCCTTTTAATACTTACAGTACAATTGTCAGTGGGATTTGGCTACTGGTTGACTCATCTCATTATATACAGATGAATGAAGTACTAAAGAAGCAGATAATCCTGAAGCTTAATATATGTTAGTTTCAAAGCCTCTCCGCTGTACTCAAAGCTGTTATAGTAACACAATTGACTGATCTATCTTCTACCTCTTCTGGTTTCCCTCCTTCCCTGATTGGATGGGACATGAATCCTAAAAGGATAAAAAAAAATTTAGCAAAGCAACAATGTAGGTAACCCAAGAGGGCTAGATATACAAATCTTCCCTTATATGATTCAAGATTGACCAAAAAGTAAATGTAAAAACAATCTAGTGAGATTTTTAGAAATCTAAGGGGCTCGAATTCTCTTGTTGACATACATTATGCAGCTAATTTCACTACTAGGATTGAAGATTAGAGAGGCTAAAAGTATAAGCTAAGAAACTAGACTCTGGAGTTGGCCGGAAGCGGTGGCTCATGCCTACAATCCCTGCACTTTGGGAGGCTGAGGCGGGTGGATCACTTAAGGTCAGGAGTTCAAGACCAGCCTGGCTAACATGGTGAAACCCTATCTCTACTAAAAATACAAAAATTATCCAAGTGTGGTGGCATGCACCTGTAATCTCAGCTACTTGGGAGGCTGAGGCAGGAGAATTGCTTGAACCTGGGAGGCAGATGTTGCAGTGAGCCAAGATTGGGCCACTGCAATCCCGCCTGCACGATGGAATGAGACTCCATCTCAAAAAAAAAAAAAAAAGGAACTAGAAGTTCAACATAGGTTATGCCACTTAATTGCTGTGAGATCTTAAGCAAGTTTTGTAACTCTCTAGGCCTCAATTTCCTCATCTGTATAATGAAAAAATAAAACTTCATAGAATTGTTCTGAAGGTTAAATGAGAAAATATCTGTAAAATACTGGAAAAGGACTTGGCCAGAACAGATTTCCGATTAACAGTAGTCATCATTACAATGATTGTATTTCTCAACATTATATTAGCATCATCACAATGCTTATAATTCTCAACACTATTAGCAATATTTATATTAATAATATTTAATAACATTTTAGCATTAATAATAAAGATAACAGTAATAGCCTTAAGAAGAAAAATTTCCCTAGGCATTTGCTGGAAAAGAAAGCAAAGAGAGGAGGTCTGACTTCTGTTCATGCTCCCACCCTGGACTGCCATTATGCCTGCAACTCAATATTGTATTTGAGGCTGTGACCCAGGGCAGGAAAAAGCCCACAATATTTCTTGGCGTCACCTGTGGGACACCATTGTGATCCTGTGTTTACTGTCTACTTTCTAAGAAGAGTTTGGAGCTGTTTAGGTAACTGATCAACCAGCAACCATGGAAGTCTTGAGCTGTCAGTTATGCAGTTCTTTGTTTTGGGTATATAGAGTCCTGGTTTGGGCCAAAAATTAGAATGAGGGATTTGACTTTATAACTTTTTCACATAGAAAAGTGTTGCACAACCCTGGGCCCCAAGAGTCAGACAGGATGAGATTTTTATTCTCAAGACATATGCATAATTCTGAAGTAAAAAGTAGCAATTTGTTTCAAATGTAGAAATAGGCAAATTGAATATAAGAAGTTATTTTTCTTTTTTGCTATACTATTTGAAAAGTTTACAGTCATTATTTCTGAAAATTCATATATATATCATATTAAACTATTTAAACAGGGTGGAAAGATAGGCCATGAAAATAAATTCTCCTGCCATCCTAACCCTGATATTTGAGTTTACTTTATCAAAAATAAATATTATTACTGATTATTATATTAAACATAATCTTTTAATCAAGACACCTTCCTCTGGGATTTTCTTGGTGTTATACTGAGCAGAGGTCTAAATATCAGAAGACTCCTCATCATCAGATTAAAAAACAACTAGGCCAAGCACAGTGGCTTATGCCTGTATTGCCAGCACTTTGGGGGTCAAGGCAGGCAGATCACTTGAGGTCAGCAGTTTGAAACCAGCCTGGCCAATGTGATGAAACTTTATCTCTACAAAAAATATAAAAATTAGCCTCGTGTGGTAGTGCATGCCTGTAGTTCCAGCTACTCAGACTAAGGCAGAAGAATCACCTGAACCCTGGAGATGGGGGTTTCAGTGAGCTAAGATCACACCACTGCATTCCAGCCTAGGCGACAGCAAGACTCCATCTCGAAAAAACAAAACAAAACAAAGCAATTGCTTTCTCACTCTAGAAACTCTAAAGAGGCAAATTCAAATATGTTGTGTCAAAAGTCTCTAAAGGGATGTTCCTAATGGTTCCTCTATTATAAAATGACCCTGGGAAAAGCACTGAGGATCTTTTCTTCCTGGACATGGACCTAGACTTTGAATTTGGCTTTGGGACCACCTTAATTTGGATCTCAAAGATCATGGTGTACATGCATAGTTCTGAATGCAGTTTAATTAGGCATATATGATTGCATGATAAATACAGACAGAGGAGTATTATTTTTTGTGTGTCCTGCTATCTCCAAGCTAAATATGAATGGCAACAGTAGTGCAAGACTTGAATGGTTCCACATTTGTTACCCTGCAAAATGGGCTCTTCTTAGGTAATAACTTTTTTCTTTTTTTGAGATGGAGCCTCACCCTGTTGCCCAGGCTAGAGTGCAGTGGTGAAATCTCGGGTCACTGCAACCTCCGCCTCCTGGGTCCAAGCTATTCTCCTGCCTCAGCCTCCTTAGTAGCTGGGATTGCAGGCACGTGCCATCATGCCTGGCTAAATTTTGTATTTTTAGTAGAGACAGGGTTTCACTATGTTGGTCAGGCTGGGCGTGAACTCTTGACCTTGTGATCCACTCACCTCGGCCTCCCAAAGTGCTGGGATTACAGGCGTGAGCCACCGTGCCTGTCCTGAGTAATAACTTTTAAACAATTAGAAATCCAATAAGATATTTTAGTCAATGTCCTTCATTTAGCTGCTACATGGTATGCTTAGTTGGTTGCATTATCTTTTCAGTTGGATCTTTGAGGTGATAGAAACTGACAATGAAAAGATGAGGTCTTTTTCCTGCTCACAAACATCTTTGACATTTATTTATTTGTTATTATTTTGAGACAGAGTTTTGCTCTGTCACCCAGACTGGAGTGCAGTGGCACCATCTCAGCTCACTGCAACCTCCACCTGCGAGGTTCAAGTGATTCTTCTACCTCAGCCTTCGAAGTAGCTGGGCTTACAGGCACCCACCACCATGCCTGGGCAATTTTGTATTTTCAATAGAGACAAGGTTTCACCATGTTGGCCAGGCTGGTCTCAAACTCTTGACCTCAAGTGGTCCACCTGCCTTGGCCTCCCAAGGTGCTAGGATTACAGGCCTGAGCCACTGTGTCCACAAACACCTTTTAAATCAGGTAAAAGCAGATCAGTGTTCAGAAACTATAGCAGATGGCAAATTGTGTGTTGCCAGTAACAAGCTGTAAGTTATGCTTCCTCTACCAACACATTTCACACTCTTCTGCTATTGAGTTACTGTTTAGTGGCCTTTTGTTTCAACTTGAAAAGCTTTTTAAAGTATTTCTTTTAAGGTAGGTATAGTGGTGATGAACTTCTGCTTTTGTTTGTCTGGGAAAATCTTTATCTCTCTTTCATTTTTGAAGGAGAGTTTTTCTGGGTATGGTATGCTTGGTTGGCAGGTATTCTTCTTTCAGTACTTCAAATATATCATCCCACTCCCTTTTGGCTTGTGAGGTTTCTGCTGAAAAATCTGCTGACAATCTTGTATGTGACAAGTTGCTTCTCTTGCTGCTTTCAAAATTGGTATTGTCTTTGACTTTTGACAATTTGATTATAATGCATTTCAGTGTGGATTTCTTTTCTTTTGTTTTTCCTTCCTTCCTTCCTTCCTTCCTTCCTCCCTCCTTTCTTTCTTCTTTCTTTCTTTCTTTCTTTCTTTCTTTCTCTCTCTCTCTCTCTCTCTCTCTTTCTTTCTTTCTTCTTTCTTTTTGAGATGGAGTCTTATTCTGTTGCCCAGGCTGGAGTTCAGTGGCATGATCTTGGCTCTGTGCAACCTTTGCCTCCCATTTTTAAGTGATTCTTGTGCCTCAGCCTCCCAAGTAGCTGAGATTACAGGCATCTGCCACCATGCCCAGATAATTTTTGTATTTTTAGTAAAAATGCGATTTCACTATGTTGGTCAGTCTGGTCACGAACTCCTGACCTCAAATGATCCACCTACTTTGGCCTCCCAAAGTGCTGGGATTACAGGAGTGAGGCACTGCGCCTGGCCCATGGATTTCCTTAGGTTCATATTTGGCATCCCTTTGGGTTTCTTGGATCTGGATATTCATTTCCTTCCTCAGATTTGAGAAGCTGTCAGTTGTTATTTCTCTGAATAAGTTTTCTCATTCTTTCTCTCTTTCTTCTCCTTTTGAAACTCCCACAATACATATTTGGTCTGCTTTAATGGTGTTCTGTAATTCTCTTAAGCTTATTTTCCTCTTTTTCATTCTTTTTTCTTTTTGCTCCTCTAAGGGAATTATTTCCAGTGAGCTGTCTTTGAGTTCACTGATCCTTTCTTCTGCTTAATCTAGTATGCTTCTGAACCCCTCTAGTGAATTTTTCAGGTAATTTGTGCTCTTCAGCTTCTTTTCTGTTATATTTTTCTTTGGTACTTTTAAATATTTTCTATTTCTTCCTTGAAATTCTCGTGTTGTTCATGCATTGTTTCTCTTAACCTCAATGAACATCTTCATGAGAGCTATTTTTAATTCTCTATCAGGTAAATTATATAACTGTTTCATTAGGTCATTTTCTGAAGATTTATTTTGTTCTATTGTTTGGAACATCTTTGCCTGTGCTTCATTTTTCTTGACCCCCTGTGTTGTGTCTACATATTAGACAAGGCAGGTACCTCTGTCTTTATAAACTGGCATGGTAAAGGTGAAGACCCCCACCATTCAGCCTAGTCATAGATTCTGAGGGTCTCTTCCTGCTCCTTCCCTCCCAAGGAAGAAGCAGTTAGCTGTGTTTTTGCCTATTTGCCCTGTGCTAAGCCATGGGTAGGAGAGAGCTATGGCATCTACTAACCAAAGCTACTGTTTCTGTTCTCCCCCATGTGACTAGATTATACTGGACTCATTAGAGCTCCAGGACTGGTGAGATAGATGTAAGTTCTTTGGGAAGGCCTGGAGGAGTTACAGTACTAGACACATGGGTCAATTCTTTCCCTCCTCAGGGGAGGCTAAATGCTGGGATTTTCATATCATTGGTCCTCTTCCCTGTGCTGAGCAGGGGAGAGGACCAATGATATCTACCAACCTACGGGGCTGTCTCCATTTCCCTCCAGGTGGTTAGACTGTGCCAAACCTTTTAGAGTTCCAAGACTGTCAAAATAGAAGCCAGTCCTCTTTGGAGCCCCCCTCAGAAGAGTTAGGGTGCTGTGAACCAACCCCTCTCATCCTCTAGGTGAAACTAGGAGCTAGCAGGTCTATTCTTGATTGTATGGCACTGTGCCAGGGCAGTGTCTCTAGCAAGAGGGTGTCTTGAATCTCCCTAATAGTTTCATTGAGTTGGTTTCATATTCTCTTGGCATGCAGAAGTCTTTCAATTCATTTCTGATTTCTCACAAAGGAATTTGTCCATGAATTGTTGCTCAATTGCTGTGTCTGTAGGCTGGGTTGAGGTGGGCCCAAGCTTCCTATTCTGCCACCAGAATTCATCTTATCCTTCCTTCCCTCCCTCCCTTCCTCCTCCCTCCTTCTCTTCTTTCTTTCTTTTTCTTTCTCTCTCCTTTCTCCTTCCTTCCTTCCCTCCCTTCCTTCCTTCCCTCCTTCCTCCCACCCCTGCCTTCCTTTCTTCCTTCTTTCTTTCCTTCCTTCCTTTTTGCTGGGGGTACCGGCCGTTGATACAGGATTGCTTTTCCCTCAAGGGGGAAACATATGTTAACATGTATTAATCACTAAAATTGAGCATTAGCTCTTCTTTCAGACACTCTTTATAGACGATAAACGCAGGTGAAGAAGAGGATCTCTGAATTTGGAGAAGATTACCTCAAAGAACAAAGGTAATGTCTATTAACAGATACTAGGGAGACTCGGGAGGTTTGAATAAGTTTGCCAGGGTTAAGTTTCTTAGAGGTAGGGTTGAGCATTTTTAACTGGAAAAGTTGATACTTCATCTGTTATAATCTAATATCTCTAAAGTAAGACTGAATTATAAAGATAATCAAGAAGGCTGACAATCAAGAAGTCTAGAAGAATCCAATGCTTTTAATTTTCCTTAAGAAAAAGTACAGAACCGAAACATTAATATTAATTATCGTAAGTATGTTCTTTAAGAAGGTGGGATGGAATACTAAGCACTTGTGATTTCAACAGCATTTCACTTGGTCTTACTCCATTTTGTTGTTCTTGTTGTTTCTTAAATTTTTTTCTTTTTTTGTTTTTTTAGTTAGTATCCATCAAATAGCTCCTATGTTCAAAGCAGTATGCTAGGTATCTTGGTTACAATGGGCAGCAAAATTTGACCAGTCTCTGGTGATCTGAAGCTTAGAAATGCTTAGGTAATATGGTAACAGGAAAGGATATACATTTTCCAGTGGAACTTAATTAACTGGTATTCTGACTTATGCATCAATCTAAGATTACTTCGTTAATTTGAGTCCCCAGGAGGCTATCTGGATACATGGATTAAACTGAGTTTCTAAACCTGCTAAGTGGAGAGCCAAACTATGGTGCTTGGAGACCCAATAAAGGCACAATCACTCTTGGCAGTGCTTCTGGGTGCTCAGCAGGCATCTCACTCTAAGAACTCTAGGCCATTCTCATTCATTTCAGTAGTAGGGAGGATGTTCTTATACCAATTCACATATACCACTGCACAGATCCCCTCACTGAAAAATATGAAAAATAAACAAAGATTTTTTTTTTGTTTTTGTTTTTAATAATAGTATATGTTGGCATGCACCTAACATTCTTAGCATGTGCACATGCAAGTCTACAGAAGTGAGAAGGTGTTAGAAACAGAGGTGGTTATGAGGGGGATTTTTCAAATTAGAAAAATTGTCATTAGAAGGCAGATATAATTCAAGAGTTAAATAAAGTATAATTAAAAACCATGATTTCAAAGCATCAGTTATGCTTTTTATATTCCAAACTTCAAGAATTCATCCTATTATATTTTTATTATTTTACATTCTGAAATTACCCAAAGCATTGATCTAAATCTACCACGTAATTATAAATTTCTTAAAAAGTCCTGAAGTCCTTTACAAATTACTCATTTACTCAAAATTAAGTGTTATATTGGCTATTATATTCTCTAATAAATCATTTTATTATTTGTACAAATGATTTACACATTTAACTATGGTTTTTATCTTGCTGCTTATTAAATCTTAAGCCCTTGAAAGATAAAATTTTAAAAATGCTTGAACTAATATATTTTACATGAATTGAATGATTCAAAAACAACCATAAAAGAAGCAAATCCAATTGTATCTACTTAGAATTGCTAAATGATTTCCATCTATGTGGTTTTTTAATTGTCCTCTATTTTTATTTTGTAACTTTTACCCAGTATTTAATAACTAGATGTTTTCCTTAATTACTCTGACCCTACAATGAGAATAAAACTAAGATAGCACAAACATACCCTGACACAGTTGTGCAGAAAACTCACATTGGACGTTGTTAACGCAGGCAAAGCATATCCCCAAGGCTTCTTTTTTCTAGTCCCTTTTTTTCCAGGGCACAGCTCTGGAAGTGATCAATAAATTGTCTCCCTCAGAGGGGTATGGCTTGAGTTGAAAAAGATTTCAACCATAAATACATATTTATTTTCTTTGTGCCTACAGAATATATGCTCATTAATTTTAAGAAGTTTTATTTCAGCATTGTGATTTATTACAATAATAGTAATAATAATACTGCTAAAATTGGCATCATGTATATATTAAGTACTTAACCAGGTTATAATACCACATTGTTATGGAACATGAAAAGTCATTACTTACATTGAGTTCATTAAAGCCACACACACAAAATATAAATTACAAAAGAAACAGGCAAGTACATTTGCAAAATAAGTAAAATTTTAGTGCTTACTATATGGTTAGCACTTTGTCAAATGCATTATGTGCATTTACTCCTAATCTTCATGACAACTTTGGAAAACAGATATTATTATTCTCCCCATGTTAGAGGTGAAGAAAGTAGAGTCAGCCAGGCACGGTGGCTCACTCCAGTAAACCCAGCACTTTGGAAGGCCAAGGCAGGTGGATCACTTGAGGTTGGGAGTTTGAGACCAGCCTGACCAACATGGTGAAACCCCATCTCTATTAAAAACGCAAAATTAGCTGGGCTTGGTGGCACATGCCTGTAATCCCATCTCCCTGGGAGGCCGAGACAGGAGAATCACTTAAACTCAGGAGACAGAGGTTGCAGTGAGCTGAGAGTGCGCCATTGCACTCCATCCTGGGCAACAAGAGTGAAACTCTTTCTCAAAAAAAAAAAAAAAAAAAATTGAGTCACAGAGACATGGCAAGTTAGTGTCAAGACCTGAACCCAGGCAGTCTGGCTTCAGTGCTCAAAGTCTTTACCATTAAGCTATGTTACTGCTTTGTGATACCACAGAATCACAAACACTGTGATTCTGAACAGATCACAGAAAAGAACCAGGGAAGAGAAATTAGGGAATCCAAAAGAGAAATCAAGGATTTATTTCAGTTCTTTTTAAGATACATAATCACTGTTTTCCCAGGACCATGGATAAAACTAAGGTTGCAAAACAGTATTGGTGGGCAGTGTCTGTGCCATACCAGGAAAGGACTGAGGGCATTAGCTGTTAGACTTCAAATGTTCTGGTCTGGCCAGTAAGATCACGTTTGTGGGAGACAGATGTATCTTACCTAGGTACTATTCAAAGGTCATCACCTAGGAACCTTCTGATAGTTTTGTTTTCCACATTAGTCTTCCGAAAGAAAGAGAATGTCCTCATTACAAAGACATGATTGTTCTGATATCTGAGACAGTAATGTCTTTTTACAAATTCATAGACTGATATTTATCTATATATGACCCGCCCCTAGAATCCACCACACAACATATCTCCCTAGTCATCCTGCATTAGATGTAAGGGGAAAGCTAGTGACCACCACACCCCCAACAATACCCAAAGTCCCTCCCTTTCCCCATCCTCTCACTGCACTTGGGCCAAGTCATTTGTGCCTCAGAATGGAGGGTTCCAAGAGTTTCCATCTTCCCTCAAACAAATTGACCTTTGGTGGCTGACCCCAGCATTCCCAACCCATGTCCCCCAGCACTTCCGGCTCTCCAAGTGGGTCATTAGTTACAGAAAATATCTCAAAGCAACAATAACAATAATTACATCAAAATCCTGGAGTGGCTATGATAAAGAAACTGAGGCTCAGAGAGTTTAGATGACAATCGAGAGAGCTGAGCAGGACCAAATCCAATCTCCAGCTTCCCACCTCTATGCTTCCCCCTAGTGGTGCACTGTCAATAGCCCAGCGTCCAATGGCACCTTGTGGAACGTTCTCCAACCCTGTCCCTTTACTTCTTTCTCTCAGAAGAAAAAGAGATAAACTGTTGATGCACAGAATAACTCAGGAGTTGAGGCAGAAAGACATGTTCTTGTCCATAGTTCAGTTTTCAAACTAGCTTTTCCAAATATTTTGAGAAAAGATGACCCTATCATAAACTCAAAATTTACTAAAATGCTGTCACTGCAGTACAAGCAAATTAAAAAGGTCCATTTGCATGTGATTTAATATTCTGAAAAATGAGAAAAGTAACTATGGTAGCCTTTGGAACATATTGCTCCAACGTCACTGTCAAATTATTTTTAAGGAACACCATAGAACCTTAGAATTCTACCTTTCTAGACTATATAGTTTATAAATTTTATTGACCTTCAGGTCTGTGAGAAGGATACAAATTTTGGCAACATAATACTGCCATATAAAGAATATTGTTTCTAGATAAGCCTGGGAAGCACTGTGAGACCCCTTCTCTACAAAGTAAATAAATTTTAAAAAGTTGGCCGGGCGTGGTGGCTCATGGCTGTAATCTCAGCACTTTGGGAGGCCAAGGTGGGCAGATCACCTAAGGCCAGGAGTTCAAGACCAGTCTAGCCAACATGGTGAAAGCTCATCTCTACGAAAAATACAAAAATTAGCTAGGTGTAGTGGCGCAAGTCTGTAGTTCCAGCTACTCTGGAGGCTGAGGCAGGAGAATTGCTTGAACCTGAGAGGAGGAGGTTGCAGTGAGCTGAGAGCATGCCACTATATTCCATCCTGGGCAACAAAGTGAGACTCTGTCTCAAAACAAAACAAAAACAAACAAACAAAAACATTGTTTCTCTTTAAACCATTTCAAAGAAACCTGCTGTACTTGGTATACATTCCTTTTGTTTTCTCCTGACGTATTCCTAATAATATATGTGCATGTAACTATCATGTAACAATATGGTAACATGGAATTGCTACTTTCAGTTTATAGCCTCAGAAGCAGGTGTCCAGAATTTCATGTATATCCACATACATTTACACATATATACATATGTGTTTATATAATTATCTGTTAACTACTGTATACTACATCTTAGAAAGGTATGTGAAGACAAAAACATTCTGGTCAAAGCAAACTCACATACTCAAGTTAAAAATCAAGTGTAACCTTAGAAACCATCTTTCTAAATTCATAAGCCAAAAACAAAGTTTCAATTCCCTATTTCTTTAGTTTAACAGAAAGAGGGCTCTGGTCACTTAAAATTTTGCAAAATCTCTTTCAATCACATTTCACAAGACACTTGCTACAGCAGTGAATTTGAACCCAGGAAGAAATAGCAATTCTGTAAACATGAAGTCTTTCTTGCAATCTACAATGTGATCTCTGGACCAACTATCCTCCACAGCAGGTGCAACAGATGGTATCAGTCTCCAGTGCTCACTTAGAGGCTTTTATTGTACCCTTTCTACCAGTGGGCAAAAAGTGAATATTTACTTTGGTGAATTGTGTTCATCTTCTCAGAGGACAGAGGGCTTTAGTTTTGGCCCCCTTTCCAATAGTCTGGTTGTTTACAGCGTAGTAACCAGGAAATTTTTTGGGTCATGTTTCTGTCTGTTGGCTGTGAGAAGAAAGAACAGATCAAACATCTGCAGGGTTGATTTGGAATCTGTTGAGTTATGTGCTGGGTTTTGTGGTTTTTCTTTCATAAACTCATCAAAGTATGAATTCTTCTGCTTTGGAAGTAGTGACATCTGTGATACAGGAGAAGAGACATTCTGCTTGTTAAGTCATGATGTCTGCAGAAGGTTCTCAACAAAATCTACTAAAGGCAGTAATGTTGAAAATAGAGAATGAAGGGACTTCAACTTAGAACGACAGGAAAACCCAGTTGCTTGCTGACATTGTCCAAACCATGCAGGAAAGAAAAGTGAGTAGAAGTTTAGAAACAGGATATATACAAATGTGAGCATTTAGAATTTCTGATCTTAAGTCTACCTGATAATTTAAATTACTTCAAATATATAAATTTTGATAGTGCCAGAAATGTAAGCAATTTTCTATTTTCTACCTCTATTACTTGTCAATTATAGCAGAAAATCTTCCAGATGTAAACCACACAAAGAATTGTTCTTACCATAAGCAGTACTATACTTCAATGTTTACCAAAGGAGTAGGCAGTGCAGGGACCTGTCACAGAATTTTAGCATAGTTTAAACACCTCAGCAAGTTCACAGAAATCCCTTATACAACTTGCATCATGGTTATAAAAGAGCTCTTCCCTAAGTATTTTCAGTAATAAGAAAATCACCATTTCAAAAGGCAAATCATTCTGTTTTCAAATTGTTAGCCTGTTCTTTTTCATTTTAAGGTTGAAATCTATCCCCTATCATTTCATCTCTTGATCTGCTCCCTGAAGCTATAAAAATAAAATTTTTCCTCTTCTATCTTGTAGCCCACTTGATATTTAAAATTCACTATTGTATTTTGCTTAAGTCTTTCTCCCTTCCTGAATAAGTATCCTCATTTCCTCAAAGCAATCATAATATAATTAATAATATTTCATTCCTCATCCACCATCCCGATTGTGCTCAAGTTTAAGCTTCTGAAATCTCTAACACATTCCTGTATCTTGAAACTCTCTTCCTCTTTTATCTCTGTTTCTTCTTTTAAAGATGACCAAGCAAATTCCCTCTCTCCCACACCCTCTAGTTTTCATTTTATTTCTCTTTTCTTCTTCAAAGTTGACTTTTTTGAAAAAGTATTTTGTGTTCACTTTTCCCACTCCCTTCCTTTCAAAGCCATTGTAACCTGGTGTTCATCTTCATATCCTGTTGAAATCATGTGTGATAGTATCCCTGTTGACCCTTAAAGATCTGTGGACAAAGAGACCTAAGAGTGGACCTAGGTGTGAGACAGACGTGGTTTCTTGGATCCACCACTTGCTAGTTTTGTGACCTTGGCAATGTATTTAACTTCTTTCAGTCTTGGTTTCTTCATTGATGAAATGAATTGTTGTGAGAGCCAAATGAGATAATGCAAGAAAAGTGTTAAAGTATGTGGCCTGCAGTTTGTGACCAACGTCTGTGGTAGTCATTATTATTATTATTTGTTCTCACGAATGGTTATCTTACTTCAGTTGTGCTGCTGTAACAAAGTATCCAAGACTGAGTAATTTATAAAGAACAGAAATTTATTTGCTCGTAATTCTAGAGGCTGGGAAGTCCAAGATCAAGACACTAGAGATTCAATTGTCCGGCGAGGGCTGCTGTCTGCTTCCAAGATGGCCTCTGTTGCTACATCGTCTGAAAGGGAGGAACATGGTATCCTCACATGTGGCAGAAGGGCATGCAAGCCTCTTTTAAAAGGGCCTCAGTCCCATTCACAAAATGGGGAGACTTCATGGTCTAATCACCTCTTAAAGGCCCCATTTCTTAATACCATCACATTGGACATTAAATTTCAACATGTGGATTTTGGAGGGGACACATTCAAATCATAGCAGCCATCAAACTTTAGTGTGCATCAGGCTCACCTGGTGGGTTTGTTAAAACAGATTGCTGGGCCCTATCCTCCAGTCTGGAGTAGGGCCTGAGAATATGCATTTCTAAGAAGTTCTCTGGTGATGCTGATGATACTGATTCAGGAATTATATTTTAAGAACCACTGTGGCCAAAGTCTTTGCCATAACAAGAGGATCAGCAGCATTGACATCACTTGGAAGCCTTTTTAGAACTTTCCCAGTCAGATCATTCATTTTCATGATTGATAAATGAATTAAATGAATCATATTTTGCATGTTGACAATTCATCAAATGATTCCTATGCACATTAAAGTTTGAGAAGGATGGGCCTCTCATGAGATACTTATTGGTCTTCATATTTGTTGAGTCAGGACTATCTAGTGCTTTATCTCTTCCTTCTTTTAGATACTCTTTGATTTTTCAAATATAATTTTCTCCTGGCTTTTCTTCTCTCTCTTTGACTATTTCTTTTCAATCTGCTTTTTCATAGTCTATAGCTAAAATCCTCCATTGGGTTTTATTTTCTCCTGTTTCTACACGACATACTTGTATTGTTTAAGATTAGATTCAACAGGAAGTAATAGTAAGCCCACCAAAACCATGGTTTAAACAGATAAAAGACCATTTTTTCTCATGTCAAATGTAGGCAGTGCAGTGATGGTATGATAACTGCTCCACAGAGCTTTTAGTTACTCAAGGTACTTCTATTCTGGTTCTTCATACTTCATAGCTTCCATTTCCAAGGTCACTGAGGTTTAAATACCACGGACATCACATGTGCATGTCAGCCTCTAGGAAGGAGGAAGGGATGCACAAAAAAGGTCAAAAGGCAGCTTCCAGCTTCTAAAATCTGCCTCCTGATACATCTGATTATAATTGGCCAGAACTTCCACAAAAAAAAAAAAAGAAAAAAAAAATAATTGGCCAGAACTTAGTGATCTGGCCACAGCCAGCTATACTGGACAGTGGAAAATGTAGTCTGGCTCAGTTAAAAAGTGGTTATGAGGAGGCTGACCAAGATGACCAACTAGAAGCAGCTAGTATGTGCTGCTCTCACAGAGAGAAATAGAAGGGGAGAGTAAATACAGAAACATCAACTGAAATGTTTAGGTAATACATGTTGAGATTTATCAAGAAAACAACTCAACGGGAGAGAGATCCAAGATGGCTGATTAACAACAGCTCAGGATTGAAGGTCCCAGTGAAAGCGCAGAGAGCGAGTGGATGCCGCACTTTCAGACGAATTTTTGTTGCCCACAGACTGGGAGATTCCCGGCGGAGGAGCCACA
>CAUYLG010056241.1:0-36491 GCA_963573385.1 Cacajao melanocephalus | reverse complement strand
GACCATGCCCCAAAGACCATATACCCATTCCTGGCCATGCCCTGAAGACCACGCAGCCTAGGGAGAGAGAGAGAGAGAGGCCAGAGAAGTTGCGCCCGGCTGTTCTGGGCGTGGGGTTTTATAGGGGGTGAAGGCAATAGATTGGTCAGTGGGGAAACAAAGCATGGGCAACTGTATTGGTCATAGAGAGACTGAACCTGGACTTGGCAAGTTGCCATTGGTTAGGCTCTCTGGGGGATTTTTGAATTTTGGGGCTGAGAGCATTATTTAGTGCTGAGGGTGGGGCTAGGGGTGGAATGCAGGAGTGGGTGTGGGGAGCCCGCATGGAGAAGGCAGGCGCTGAGTAGGAGGTCTGGCCTCCTGATAACAGTGTGTTATCAGGTGTGGAGGGGGTGGGTATTGTCCATCCGGCTCCCCTCGAGGCTATCGGCCTTACACTTCCATCATTGTCACCTCTGGATACTTCTATCCTAACACATTGCTGTAGTTCATTTTGTGTTGCTGTAACAGAATACTTGAGGCTGGGTAATTTATTCTTTTTTTTTTTTTTTTTTTGAGACAGAGTCTTGCTCTGTCACCCAGGCTGTAGTACAAATGGCATGATTTCTACTCATCACAACCTCCACCTCCTGTGTCAAGTGATTCTCCTGTCTCAGCCTCCAGAGTAGCTGGGATTATAGGCACATGCCACCACGCCTGGCTAATTTTTTGTATTTTTAGTAGAGACAGGGTTTCACCATGTTGTCCAAGTTGGTCTTGAACTCCTGACCTCATGATCCACAAGGCTGGGTAATTTATAAAGAAAAGAGAAACCTTTTTATTTGATTTGGCTCATTGTTCTGAAGGCTGGGAAGTTCAAGGACATGGCACTGGATTCTGACAAGGGTTGTCTTGCTGCATTGCAACATGATGGAAGGTCAAAGGGGAAGGAGACACATGAAAAGTGGCCAAATATGAAGGGTGTCCTTACTTTATAACAAGCTCCTTGCTCTTGTGGAAAGTAATCCATTCCCGAGAGAACTAATCCTGTCTCATTAGAGTAAGAACCCACTCAATACCACATGAATGGTACCAAACCACCCACAAAGGCAGAGCTCCCTTGACCCAAATGCCTCTCATTAAGCTCCACCTCTTAAAAGTTCTATTTCCCAACATTGTTACTGTATTAATCCATTCTCATGCTGCTGATAAAGACATATTCAACACTGGATAATTTATAAAGGAAAGAGTTTAATTGACTCACAGTTCAGCATGGCTGGGAGGCCTCAAGAACCTTATAAACATGGTGGAAGGGAAAGCAAACATGTCCTCCTTCACGGCTGTCAGGAGAGAGAAGAATGAGACCTGAGCAAAGGGGGAAGCCCCTTATAAAACCATCAGATCTTGTGAGAACTTACTGACTTACTATCATGAGAATAGCATGGGGGAAACTGCCCCCATGATTCAGTTACCTACAACTAGTTCCCTCCCACCACGTGTGGAGATTATGGGAACTACAATTCAAGATGAGATTTGGGTGGGGACACTGCCAACCCATATCAGTTACACTGACAGTTAAATTTCCACATAAATTTTGGTGGGAACAAACCACTTCGAAACAATAGCACACATTTTTATACCAGAATTATCTCTTTCAGATGCCATTCTCTATACTCCTCTAGTCCATAAGGAAGCCTGCAACTCCCTAAGACATGTTCAACAGGCTTCAGCTCATTTACAGAGGCGAGAATCGTAGTTGTCATTAAAATTACTTACTGATACAGAAACATTAACAAAGTAAGAAGAGAATAAGAAAAATGTGATTTAGTTCTATGAAAATAATGTTAAGTTCAGTCATTTTATATAGTTTCTTTCTCATTTGTACTTAAGCATCGTTGATTCCCCTTACTATACCAGACACGTTAATGTAGCTTGGCTCTTAGCAATTTTTATTCATTTCATTATATGTCAGCTTGTAGTTTATAAAGTTTTTTTGGATTATAATATAGCACAGTTCATAGAACATAGTAACACCTCAAAAATATTTGTTAATTTAATGAATACTAAGCTTTGTCCATGCAAACTCAGCCTTTGTGCTTGATTGCTCATGTTGATATGGTCATCTACTCACACCTTAAAAAGTAGGCTGAGGCCGGGCATGGTGGCTCATGACTGTAATCTCAGCATTTTGGGAGGTCAAGGCGGTTGGATCACTTGAGATCAGGAGTTCAAGACCAGTCTGGCCAACGTGGCGAAACCCTATCTCTACTAAAAATACAAAAATTAGCCAGGCATGGTGGCACATGCCTGTAGTCCCAGCTACTCGGGAGACTGAGGCGGAAGAATCACTTGAACCCGGGAGGTGGAGGTTGTGGTGAGCTGAGGTAGCACCACTGCACTCTAGCCTGGCTGACAGAGTGATACTCCGTCTCAAAAAAAAAAAGTAAGCTAAAGAAAAATGGAGGAAAAAATTTCCCCCATTCCAGCCTGCATTGCAGAAGAGACTAATCTTCTTAAAGTCCTATTTTAATTGCGTGCCTACCTTTCTTTACCCACAGTAGCTCTTTATTAGTTCAAGTCCAAACTCCTCACCTTGCTTTACTTATTTAACTTGATTTTGGGCAACCTTTCTACAGAGTCAGTCTGGACATTTTCATCAATTTACTTAATAGACAGAGTAGGCAGGGAGTACAAATTGATTGCTCTTGCTTGGAGCAGATTTTGACTTTTCAGATCTAAGCTTTAGTATCAGAGTAAAATTGTATGTTGAGGCCAGACACAGTGGCTCACGCCTGTAATCACAACACTTAGGAGGCCAAGGTGGGCAGATCACTTGAGGTCAGGAGTTCGAGACCAGTCTGACCAACATAGTGAAACTCTGTCTCTACCAAAAGTACAAAAAGCTGCATGTGGTGGTGGGCACCTGTAATTCCAGCTACTCAGGAATCTGAGGTACAAGAATCACTTGAACTTGGAAGGCGGATGTTGCAGTGAGCTGAGATCTCACTACTGCCCTCTAGACTGGGCAGGAGAGGGAGACTCCAACTCTAAAAAAAAAAATTACATGTTTGTGGGGCTGGGCACAGTGACTCATACCTTTAATCCTGGCACTTTGGGAGGCCAAAGCAGGCAGATTGCTTGAGCCTAGGAATTTGAGACCAGCCTGAGCAACATAGTGAGACCCTGTCTCTATTAAAAATTCAAAAAAATAAGAAAAAACAATTGTATGTTGGTGCACTAAACAAAAGCTTTGTATTCACCAAATATTTATTGAGTGTCCCCATGGGTTAGGCACAGTACCAGTAGATGGAATTTTGGTAATAATCAAGATCCACGTAGCCTCTGCCCTCAAGGAAGTTATGGTCTAATTGTAAAGATAAACAATTATAATCTAAGGTAAAAGGTGCTAGGATGGGGGCAGTGCCCTAGGGCCCCATAGCAGGGGCACCTGATCTAGCTTTGGGTTCAGGCTTCTCAAGCTCAGTGACAACTAGTGTGATGTCAGTCCTTGGGAAGTACATTACAGGTCAAAGGAACATCAAGTACAAAAGCCTAGTGGGAAGAGAGCCCCAGATGCTTAGAAAAGTAGGAAAAGTTTCTTAAGGTTGAATCTTAGATATAAAGAGTTATCTGTTTTACTGTAATAGATCACGAAGTGAAAGAAAGGGCTGGGTGCTATGGCTCATGCCTGTAATCCCAGCTCTTAGGGAGGCAGAGGTGGGAGGATAGCTTGAGCCGAGGAGTTCGAGACCTGCCTAGGCAATATAGCGAGACCTCATTCGCCACAAGAAGGAAAAAAAAAAAAGACAAAAAAAAGAGAAAGGATATCTCTTTGGATATCTCTTTGTCTTATCAGAGACGCTTGCTCTTTTTCCTCAAGGCCTAAAACTGTTCAATTTATTATTTTTTTTTCATGGAAGCTTTAGGATAAAATAAAATGAACTTCAATTGGTTCACTGAACACTTATCTTCATTTCTAGTCACATGTTACATATTTCTTCATTAATTTGTGTTTGTTTGTTTGTTTGTTTTTTAGAGACAGGGTCTCACTCTGTTGCCTAGACTGGAGTGCAGTGGCATGATCATGGCTCCCTGTGCCTCAAACTGCTGGCCCCAAGCAGTACTCTCACCTCAGCCTCCCAAATAGCTGGGATTACAGATGTATGCCAACATGTTGATTTTGATACTGATTTTGATACTTTTTGTAAAGATGAGGTGTCACTATGTTGCCCAGGCCGATCTTGAATTCTTGGCTCCAAGTGATCCTCCCACCTCAGCCTCCCAAAGCACTCGAATTACAGGCATGAGCCAGCATGGCTGGCTTTATATTTTTAATTTATGTAATTTTTATGCATATAAAATTAACAAGTCAGTCTTTATGAGATGATATAGATAGCACTGCAGTTTGCTGGGCTACCACTGCCCCACATTTTTTGTATCTCCATTGCTGTTCGAGTAACATCAGACTTGGCATAGTAATGATCAAGTCTATGACCTTTCATGGTTAGTCTCCAACTTGCCTTTCTGTCTCCATTTTCCACTCTTCTTCTTCACTTTGTCTTCCTGCTTTTGAGCCTTTACTTACCTTCCCTTCACCTGTAACAGCCTTCTTCCCATTCACTGTCTATCAGTCTATAATTTTCTTGCCATCCTCCCTGCCTTCTCCAATTCTCTACTCCAGAAGTGTTTTATTTTTTCTTTTTAATAAAAGAGACCATAGATTTTGGCAATGTTTTTAAAACTGTGGGTTGTAACCCATTAGTGACTCATGAAGTCAATTTAGTGGGTTGTTAGCAGCATTTGAAAGCTTGGAATAAAATAAACTTGAAAATATCAAAATGTATATAAAAAAGAGATAATATTGTTTCATGGTACTTGTTTGTACTTCTGGCTCACCATGTAAAATGGTTCTGGTTTATAATGTAAAATGTTTTTCTTACTGTGAGTCTTGGTCAAATAATTTGAAAAATGCCAGTCCATATCCTATCTATGGATTAGCTCTACAATTGTGTTATATATTACTTAAGGACAGGGACTTCTCTCTGAGGCTGTAAATATTCCACCCTCTCCACTTCATGTAGTAACTAGGATGCTCCTTTGTCCACCGTATTCATTATTGAGTGCAAATGTTATTTTTGTTTTTTTGAGACAGAGTTTCACTCTTTTTGCCCAGGCTAGAGTGCAATGGCATGATCTCAGCTCACTGCAACCTCTGCCTCCCAGATTCAAGTGATTCTCCTGTCTCAGCCTCTGAAGTAGCTGAGATTACAGGCATATGCCACCATGCCCGGCTAATTTTTATGTTTTTAGTAGAGACAGAGTTTTACCATGTTGGCCAGAATTGGTTTTGAACTCCCGACCTCGGATGATCCACCCACCTCGGTCTCCCAAAGTGTTGAGATTACAGGTGTGAGCCACCACACCTGGCACTAATGTTTCTTCAATTTGTCTCTAATTCTTCTTAACCCTGTAGTAGCCTTGCCATAAAATTTTCTAGTCAAATCTAGCAGACTGGAATCTTTAAGCTCCATTTCCCTGCTAGAACCTTCCTCCAGGAGTCCTCTGTCCTTCAGTTCCAATCTGGGATGCTGCTGCACAGTTGTCATCCTTGAAATGTTCTTTGTCTCTTACCTGGACTGGATCCTTTGCTGCTGCTGTTTTTGTCTTATTTTGTAATTTTGGTAGATCGCATAGTCTAATAGCTTCCTGAGACAGCGTGCATGGGAGGTAATTTTTTTAACCTTATGCTGTTTGAAAATACCTGTAGTCTCCCATCACAATTGAGTGATAGTTTGGCTGGTTATAGAACTCTGGCTGAAAATTGTTTTCCTTCCGACTTTCAGAAGCATTGCTCCCTTGTCTTCTGGTTTCCACTATTGCTGTTAAAAGGCCATGCCATTCTTATTCCTAAACTTTTGTATGTGACCTGTTGCTGCCTCTCTGGAAGCTTTTAAGATCTTCTTTTTTAGACATTTTATTTTGCTATTGTGCTGTGTACTCAATGGACCTTTTAATTCTGGAATTTCTTGAGAAATTTCTTATTTCTATTTGGTGAAATTATCAAAGAAATATATGTATATATTTTTTTAGATGGGGTCTCACTCTGTTGCACAGGCTGGAGTTCACGGCAGCCTCTGCCTCCTGGGTTCAAGTGATTCTCCTGCCTCAGCCTCCCAAGCAGCTAGGATTATAGGCACATCACTGCACCTGGCTAATTTTTGTATTTTTAGTGGAGATGGGGTTTCACCATGCCGGCCAGGCTGGTCTCGTACTCCTGACCTTAAATGATCCACCTGCCTTGGCCTCGCAAAGCGCTGGGATTACAGGCATTTGCCACCACACTGGCCTTTTTTCTTCCTAGATCTTTGATTAGTTGTGTGTGGCACCTTTTGGGTTGGTCCTTTAATTTTCTTAGTTTTTTTCCTCTTGCCCACCTTGGTATTTTTGGTCTGTTTTCTGTAAGACTTTGTCAACTTTACTTGCCAACATAACATTACTATTGAAATTTTTGTTCTAACTGTAATTTTTAGTTTCTAAGAGATCTTTCTTGTTCCCTGATTGTGCTTATTTTTTAGTCTTTTTTGTTTAAGTTTCTTGTTTGTGTTTCATACATACACCTTATATCTCTTTGAAGATTTGTTTTTCTTTTAATAGACAAAACCCATTTGTCTATTCCTCGCATCTCTTTCCTGATTTATTTATTCTAGTTTTTTCATTTCTTTTTTTTGTTTGTTTTCACTTTGGTCCTTTATGTTAGAGGTTTTCCTCAGGTGTCTCATGATTATTTAGGAATGAGACACTAAAAGAACATGTTAAAAACTGAGTAAAAGTTTTGTGTATCTGAGTGAAACTTTGCCTTAGTCCATTTGTGCTGCCGTAACAGAATACCTGAGTCTGGGTAATGTATAAGGAACAGAAATTTATTTCTCACAGCTCTAGAGGCTGGGAAGTCCAAGAACAATGTGCCAGCAAGTTTGGTGTCTGATCTCTGCTTCCAAGATGGTGCTCTGAGTGCTGCATTCTCCAGAAGGGAGGAATACTGTGTCCTCATATGGCAAAAGAGTGATTGGAAGACAGTAAACCCACTCCTGCAAGCCTTTTTTATAGTGGCATTAATCCTAAACACCTTGCCAAAGGCCCCACCTCCCAAAACCTTTGCTTTGGGGATTAAGTTTCAACTTGAGTTTGGAGGGGACAAAATGTTCAAGCCACAGCAGACTTAATAAAGCTGAGCCAGCTTTTTTGATTGTAGCAGCAGCAGCTATTTTCTCCAGGACCATTCAGATTTTCTAGAAAAGTAGCCTCTTACCTCTTGCCTATTGCATCAAATTCTGGGTGTTTTCTTCAATTCTGTAGATTAGGTCATCTCATTCTTGTCTGCTGTTCTCTGAAGGCTCTTAGATTTTGCCTTCTACCCTCTACCTGTTCCCCACTCAGCTTTCTGTCTTCAGATAGTGTGGGCTTTCTCTTTTCTTTTGTATTTTCCCCCTTGTTTTGAGGAGAATTCTGAGAGAAAAGATGAAACATCTGTTTGCTAACATTTTAAAACAAGTCATTTCCTGAACTTTTCAACTGACCAGTTTCTCTGTCTACATCATTTAAAATGGAAAGAGCTGGGCATGGTGGCTTACACCCGTAGTCCCAGTTACTCTGGGAGGGGAAGTGGGAGGACTGCTTGAGGCCAAGAGTTTGAGAACAGCCTGGCAACAGAGCAAGATCCTGTCTGTATGTGTATATATATATATATATATATATATATATATATATATTTTTTTTTTTTTTTTTTTACAGGCAAAATCTCATTCTGTCACCCAGATGGGAGTGCAGTGGCACAATCATAGCTCACTGCAGCTCTGAACTCGGGTTCAAGGGCTCCTCCTGCCTCAGCCTCCTGAGTATTTGGGACTATAGGCATGCACCATACTACACCTGGCTAATTTTTCTTAATTTTTTTTTGTAGAGACCAGATCTTGCTATGTTGCCCAGGCTGGTTTTGAACTCCTGGCCTCAAGTGATCCTACCAGCTTTGTCTTGAAAAATGCTGGGATTACAGGCGTGAGCCGCTGTGCCTGGCTGTTAAAAAAAAAAATCATTTTTAGGCCCACATGGTGGCTCACACCTGTAATCCCAGCCTTTACTTTGGGAGGCCAAGACAGGCGGATCACCTGAGGTTGGGAGTTCAAGACCAGCCTGAGAGAGAAACGCCCAACATGCAGAAACACTGTCTGTACTAAAAATACAAAAAATTAGCCAGGTGTGGTGGTGCATGCCTGTAATCTCAGCTATTTGGGAGGCTGAGGCAGGAGAATTGCTTGAAGAGGTAGAGGTTGCAGTGAGCTGAGATTGTTCCATTGCACTCCAGCCTGGGCAACAAGAGTGAAACTCCAACTCAAAAAAAGTTTTTTTTTTTTTTTAATGGAGAGGCTATGCTAATGTTTCTTCTACTCAGGGCTGTTGACACCTAATTAGTCAATGTTAATGTTTACAAAGATGAAATCCTTCTGGAAGTATTCACTGGCATGCTGTTTTCCAGAGGGCATAGAAAGAGTATTGTATAGATTTTAAATTGCCTTTTAGAATTTCTCATTTCAAAAAAATAAAAGTTTTTTTTTCCATGGTAATTTTAGATTTTGACAGGCTAGTGTTTGTTGATCTTTCATGGCCAATTCAAATATCCAGGGTATGATGACATCAGGAGACGATTCATAATTCAAAGCATGCTGAATGTAGCTTTCTGAAAGTTTTTCTCATGGTATTAAGGTGTGAGGTTTATTTTTTAAATAGACTTTTATTCCCTAACCTCATTTTATTTATTTATTTTTTTTTGAGCATAGAACCATGGTTGTTCCATCTCCGTAATTTCTGTCAAATTTCTTACCAAGTAATTACTTAGAATAAAAGACTATCTTCAGGTAGTTTAAACAGCCACACAGTTTTCTAAGTATATAGTACAGAATGCCTGGTTTAGAAAGTCCAGGGCTAGACTTGCAGAACTGAAGGAGAGCAAGATCTGGTATGGTACCATATTATGAAAGAATGATTCAGCTGGGCGCGGTGGCTCACACCTGTAATCCCAGCACTTTGGGAGGCCAAGGTGGGTGGATCACGAGGTTAAGAGATCGAGACCATCCTGGCCAACATGGTGAAACCCCGTCTCTACTAAAAATACAAAAATTAGCTGGGCGTGGTGGCATGCACCTGTAGTCCCAGCTACTCGGGAGGCTGAGGCAGGCGGAGGTTGCAGTGAGCCGAGATCACGCCACTGCACTCCAGCCTGGCGACAGAGCCAGACTCTGTATCAAAAAAAAAAAATGGTTCTATGTGTGATCATTTAGAATTCTTTGACTTTTTTTTTTTCCACCATTTTTTTGGAGACAGGTTCTCACTTTGCCACTCAGGCCAGAGTGCAGTTGTGTGAACTCAGCTCACTGCAGCCCCAACCTCCTGGGTTCAAGTGATCCTCCCATTCCAGTCTCCCAAGTAGCTGAGACTACAAGTGTGTGCCACCACACCTAGCTAATTTTTAATTTTTTTTTTTTTTTTTTTGGTAGAGACAAGGTCCCATTATGCTGCCGTTTTGTACCACTTTAATGTAAAGCTAAAAATCCTCTTATTTTTTAAACTTTTAGCCACTTAGTAATTTAATTTTTTAAAAATGTATCTGATTTGTTAAGTCTCTATTAAAAATGATACAATGTGCTTTGCTCTGTAGCACAGCAGACAGAACACAAGCCTTAGTGTTGGACAGGCCTGGACTTGGATTCTCGTACTATGGATCACTGACTGTGAATCTCAACCAGTTACTTAATGTTTCACTTTCCACATCTGACCAATGGAGAGTTCATAAGGTTTTCCTTATTGGGATTACATGAGGTAATGCCTGTAAAGTCCTCAGCACCAGGCTCGGCTCTCATTATTGAGGTATGTGAAGCATCTAACACACTGCCTTTTCCTCCTACTTTGCCTCCTACTTACTCAGGATATTCTGCTGAGTCAAAGCTAGCAGTAGAAAGTTATATAATATAAATCCTTTGTTATCATTCTTAGATTTAATTTGGAGATCATTTTGGCAAATTTAAAAAATACTGCCACTAAAGTAGTATTTATTTATGCTCAAAGATTTGATAATTTTATTGCTTAAGAATTGATCCCCAACTGTGCTGAACTGGCAGCCTATAAAAACAACAGTGAGTTGCTGGAGGGAACTCCAAATTTTGAAATTCAAAACTCCAAATTTTGAAATAATTTGCTAAGCCACTCGAGGTTTGGGTATTACCTAGGGGAATTTATAAATATGTCAAGTCTTGATAGATTTTTCCTTCTTATGTTAATGCGCTATTAATATGCTGGGCTCATCCTGCCTGTGGGCCATGTGTTGTCCCTGCTGTTACCAACATCACCAGCATCTCGATACCCCTGGACCTGACTTAGTGCTCATTCGCTGGTGAGGGACCCACAGGATCAGGTCAGCAGTGCCCTGGATTTGCATTTCTCTCTAACACCGCTGATTTAGAGATCAATAAACTCTCTACCCTGACAAGTAGGAGGAGTAGCCTCATCAATTTTAATTTTGAAAATTGCCTACATACTGTTGTCATCACTTTGAGTTATGAGTTACTTTTACAAAGATGGTGGACTCATCAATTTGAAACCTGTCATGTCAGAGTTGGCCGTTAGGGACTTCTGACTTTGATATTAAATTATTTTCTGTGAAATTGTCACTAGATTTTTTTTTTTAGGCAGGATTTCTCTCTGTTGCCTAGGCTGGAGTGCAGTGGCACTGTCTTGGGTCACTGTAACCTCTACCTCCCAGAGGTAGAGGTAGAGGTAGAGGATCACTTGAGTGTCTCAGTGCCCTGAGTAGCTCTGGGACTACAGGTGCGCACCACCATGCCCGGCTAAATTGCTAGATATTTTAAATGAATGAGCTTATGAGAGAATGATGAAGGAAATCTGAGGAAGGGATGGATCCATATTGTCTTATGAGAGGATGGTAAAGAAAATATGTGGAAGGGATGGATCCATATTGTGTTATGCAAAAAATTATTCAGTCAAAATGGGCAAAATTGGACTTGTTTTCATCTGATAGAAAAGTTATTTTATTACTAAGCTGCATATCTTGCATTTAGAAGACTGTTCTAAATTTTAATGGTAAATATTATGTAGGCTGTGTGCGGTGGCTCTTGCTAGTAATTCCAGCACTTTGGGAGGCCAAAGTGGGCAAATAACTTGAGATCAGGAGTTTGAGACCATCCTGGTCAACATGGTGAAACACTGTCTCTACTACAAATACCAAAATTAGCCAGGTATATTGGTACACCCCTGTAATCCCAGCTACTCAGGAGGCTGAGGCAGGAAAATCACTTGAACCTGGGAGGAGGAGTTTGCAGTGAGCCGAGATCGCACCATTGCCCTCCAGCCTAGACAATATAGGGAGACCCTGTCTCAAAAAAAAAAAAAGGTAAATATTATGTAGCTCTGTTTTTATTATTTTATCATATTTTATTCTTTTTGAGACAAGGTTGCACTCTCTTGCCCAGGCTGAAGTGCAGTTGTGCAATCACCATTCACTGCAGTTTTGAACTCCTGGGCTCAAGCTATCCTCCTGCCTCAGCCTCCTGAGTAGCTGGGACCACAGGTGCATGCTACCATGCCCAGCTAATTTTTTTTTTTTTTTTTTTTTTTGAGGAGAGGCAGAGTCTCCCTGTGGTGCCCAGACATGTAGCTCTATTACTTTTTTATTCAACTAAAACCCCCCATTTACACTTTTTAATTTAAAAAATAAAAGGTTTTTCATGCCTGTATTCCCAGCACTTTGGGAGGCTGAGGTGGGTGGATCACAAGATCAGGAAAGTTCAAGACCAGCCTGGCCAAGATGGTGAAACGGTGTCGCTACTAAAAACACAAAAATTAGCCGGGTGTGGTGGTACACGCTTATAATCCCAGATACTCTGGAGGCTGAGGCAGAGAATTGCTTAAACCTGGGAAGTGGAGGTTGCCGTGAGCCAAGATTGGGCCATTGCACTCCAGCTTGGGCGACAGAGTGAGACTCCGTCTCAAAAAAAAGAAACAAGGTTTAATATTCTAGGCATATAGTGGTCTAGATTTGAATTGTTTAAAATATTTTTTGAAAATTATTTACTCTTTTTAAACACATTATTAAGCGAATACATGTAGCAAATATTCATAGCATATGTGCATAATACAAAGAATAACAATTAGCCAGGCACAGTGGCTCATGCCTGCAATCTCAGCACTTTGGGAGGTTGAGGAGGGCAGATTGCTTGAGTCCAGGAGCTCACGACCAGCCTGGATAACATGGTGAAACCCCATCTCTACAAAAAAAAAATACAGAATATTAGCTGTGCATGGTGACATGCGCCTGTTGTCCCAGCCACTCAGGAGGCTGAGGTGGGAGGATCACTTGAGCCTGAGAGGTGGAGGTTGCAGTGAGCCATGATCGGGCCACTACACTCCAGTCTGAGTGACAGAATGAGACCCTGTCTCAAAACAAAAACAAACAAACAAAAAAACCCAAAAAAACCCCCAAAGAATAACAGTAAAAACCCAGGTATTCAGTTTCCTATTCTCTTGATGGACACTTGGGTTGTTGCTAGTTTTTGACTAGTAGAAACTTGACTTCTGGCACACATCTGTTGGTGAATGTGAGCAAGAATGGAATTGCTAGGCCAGTTGCTTAATTTCTGAATTTTATATGAAATGTGATTTGCTTTTCTTTGAATTTAAGGAGGATTTGAGATTGAGATAATTTGGTTCAAATTAGTGGTTTGATAATGTTGTTCAGTTTTTGCAATTTTTCTAGGAAAAATAGTTTGCTTTTGAAATTACATGATTGATTTATTCAGAAAGGTCAGCAAGTGAGGAATTTGAGATAATTTAGAAATAGATGTAGAAATATAAATATATGAAACATAGTTTCAAGAGTTGGAATATAATATTAATAATAATGGCTAAATTACATTAAGTATGTACAAAATAGAATTACAGTTTTGGTACATGGCAACTGAATATCAGCCCCTGCCTGGAAATAGTTTTTGGGCTGTGTGTGTATGTGTGTGTGTGTGTGTGTGTGTGTGTGTGTGTGTAAATCTCTAAATATGGAAGGTGAAAAAATTGCCTTCGGATTTCTTGGGTTTTGGATAAAAAAGGAATTATTTTCTATACATTCAACCTACCTTGATTCCCAGTGGATCTTCTACTGTATGGAAGTAACATGATGAATTAATTTTTTGGTTTTTTTTGGACTGGAGTTGGGGTGTGCAGGGTGGGGAGAGGGAGCGCTGAATTAATTTTTACTGTGACATTTGAAATTCTGCAGAATCAAGAAGAGATGAGTCAATAATGGCTATCATAATAGTCAACTTTGCAATTAGTATTTATTGCCACTGATGTCCTTTGTACATATCTGGATATGTTTTACAAATAAAATGTATGTACATTTCTGATACAATGCCTTCCTTTCTGGAAAATTCTTGTTTTACAACAATCTAACATTGCTCACTTTAAAAATGTCCTCCCTTCCTTCCTAGTGCCCTGCTTAAGACATTTATTTTGTCCCAGCCTGAGCCAGGCACCTATTTATCTAGGTGCTAGAGATGCTATCCAGTCCTGCCCTTGAAGGATATAAAGTTCAGTGGTATAGAAGAATATGTGAACAGGCAATTGCTAGTCATTATTCTTTGATGAGGACTGGTTCATATTTAGTCTTAAGAAATGTGATAGCCAGGCATGGTGGTGCACACCTGTAGTCCTAACTACTCTGGAGGCTAAGGCAGGAGAATCACTTTAATCTGGGAGGCGGAGGTTACAGTGAGCCAAGATCACGCCTCTGTACTCTGGCCTGGGCAACACAGTGAGACTCCATCTCAAAAAAAAAGAAAAGGAAAGAAATGTGAGAGGCTGGGTGTGGTGGCTCACACCTGTAATCCTGGCACTTCCGGAGGCCGAGGCAAGTGGATTTCTTGAGCTTAGGAGTTTGAGACCAGCCTGGACAACATGGTGAAACCCCATCTCTACCAAAAAATACAAAAATTAGATAGGCATGGTGGTGGTACACCTGTAGTCTCAACTACTTGGGAGGCTGAGGTGGGAGGATTGCTTGAGCACAGGAAACAGAGGTTTTAGTGAGCCAAGATCGCTCTACTACACTCCAGCCTGGGTGATAGAGTGAGATCTTGTCGAAAAAAAAAAAAAAAAAAAAAAAGGGTTGAGGGAAAGCCTCTGCTTTTAGGATATTAAGAAAATCTGTTCTTTGGCTTAAAAATACTCATTAAACTTAAGTACTGGTCTACATATTGATAGGTCATTTCTGTACATATATTTTCAGAGCTTAACTGAAAAGGAAAAATCATTTGTTATGAGCTTCCTAAGATACCATTCTATTTTCTTATTCAGATTTCATGAAAAAGGAAAACTGCTTTTCTCATTGCCTTAAATACTTTTTAAATGTCATGAGTTATCACTTCTGGAAAGTTGTTATTCAGAAAACACTTGTCATTGATCACATCTTATAATTATTTTAATGAATCATAAATATGGTATGACATTTTAAATTACTTAAAACAATAAGTGGGTTCTTTGAATGTCTCTACACTTAATAAATATGGATATTTTAATACTGTCTTGCTTCACTATAAGAAAGAATAGGTGCACAATAGGAATAATCTCCGATTATTAAAAATTATTGAGAGTTTAATCTTTGAAGGACTAAAAAGTATCCAATAGATTTTGGCCATGAGGAGAGCATTGTGCCATGTGCCAACAAAATGAGGTATCAAGGTGGAATCTGATGGCATTGGGTTGGAGAGTGAATAGTAGAGGGGGAAGGCAAGACAGCAGGTGTGGACTCTGTTCATTCAATATAACTTACTGCATGTGGCTGGGTGTGGTGGCTTGCACCTGTAATTCCAACACTTTGGGAGGCCAGGGCAGGTGGATCACTTGAGGTCAGGAGTTCGAGACTAGCCTGATCAACATGGTGAAATCCCGTTTCTACTAAAAATGCAAAAACTAGCTGGACGTGGTGGCCCACGCCTGTAATCCCAGCTACTTGGGAGGCTGAGGCAGGAGAATCACCTGAACCCGGGAGATGGAGGTTGTAGTGAACCGAGGTCATGCCATTGTACTCCAGCCTGGGCAACAAGAGTGAAATTCCGTTTTTAGGGTGGAGGGGGAAACAGAAACTTACCGCATGTGTAGTATGGTGACCAACCACCCCAGACTGCGGGAGTTTCCTGGAATGCAGGACTTGCAATGTAAAAACCAGGAGTCTGGGGCAATCTGGGGCAGTTGGTCACCTAAGGGACAGATATTGTGCTAGGCTCTAAGGATGTAAAGGAAATAAATATACAAAGGGAGAATTATGTAGGACGATAATATAAGCTAGCATTAAATTTAGGGGGCCATTGGAATATCCCCCATGTCACAGAAGATGGTCGGAGAAGTCTTCAGACAGAAGGTGACATAGTTGAAATGAATCCAGAAAAAGGAATAGGAGTTAAAACTTTAGGGTATGGGGGACAGAGCATTTTAGGCATTAAAGTGTGCTACATGTGGTTTTTACAGAAATGCAAATTGTTTTTTTCCGGAAAGAAGAAGTGCATATATACCTTATGCACACAGTCTGAAGGTCATTTTATACAATATTTTAAGTAATTCTGTACATGGAAAAAAATTTGTGTACATTGAACCATCAGAAAGCAAAAGTGTCACTCTCTCATCACCCATGTGGTCGATCCATACTTGTTTGGTACCACCATCATTTCTGACTCTGAATTTATATGCTAGTGAGAAGCAATCATTTTCTCACACTTATTCACACATAAGCACGTAACAGTAACCAATATGACACACCATTAATGCAGTGAGAAAATAATGTGTTTAGGGTAACTGGACAGCACAGTGGCATCCCCAGAATACCTTCATAAGCTGTTCAACAACACCTAGACAGTCGGGCACAGTGGATAACACTTGTAATCTTTGCACTTTAGGAGGCCAAGATTGGTGGATTACCTGAGGTCAAGAGTTCAAGACCAGCCTGGCCAACATGGTGAAACCTGGTCTCTACTAAAAATACGAAAATTAGCTGGGCATGGTGGAGCACTCCTGTAATCCCAGCTGCTCAGGAGGCTGAGGCAGGAGAATCACTTGAACCCAGGAGGTGGAGGTTGCAGTGATGTCGTATCACTGCACTCCAGCCTGGGCAACAGAGTAAGACTGCATCTCAAAACAACAAATAAAAAAACAAAACAGAAACAACAAATAACAGCAGGCTCTCAGTCTCTGACTATGATGCTGTGTTTTGATTAAAAGATTGTTGTACAATAATCCTCTTGGGGATGTTAAATACAACTGATAAAACTGTTGTGCACCTGCATTTTAACTGCAACCTGTTGCGTGAGGTCAGGTGTGGAATATTCCACTTATGGCATCATGTAGACACTCAGAAAGTTTTGGATTTTGAAGCATTTTAGATTTTCGAGTTAGGGAGGCTCAGCCTGTATACCTCTTGCAGATGGTTGCTGCTGGTCTCAGAATCCTTCCTGGTCAGCTTGCAGATTTTGTTTTCATCTCTGAAACTCCCCCATTTTGTGACATCATACAGCAGTCCGATACTCATTGAGTGACCCCAGTATGTCAGGCTCTATTCTAAACGCTATGGACCCTGTGGTGAACGTGACAGACACAATCCCTAACCTCCTGGCTCTTAGGGTTTGGTAGGTGAAACAATCATAAAACAGTTAAATAACTATTTAATTTCATTTGTGTGCTAAACAATATGTATTAACAGAATAAGTGTAGGCTCCTATGTGAGTATAACAGGGATCTTCACCTAAGTCAGGGGTGAAGGAAAGCTTCCCTGAGAAAGTCCAATTTAGGCTGATGCCCAGAGAGTGAGAAGGAGTTAGCCAAAGTGTTATAGCCTGAATTGTGTCCCTTTAGATTCACATGTTGAAGTTCTAACCCCCAGTATCTCAGACTGTGACTGTATTTGGAGAAAGGGTCTTTAAAGAGGTAATTAAGTTAACATGAGGTCATATGGGTATGCCCTAATGCAGTATGACCATCATCCTTATAAGAAGAGGAAATTTAGACTCAGACACGTACACAAGGAAGATGTGAAGACACAGGGAGAAGGCAGCCATCTACAAGCCAAGGAGAGGAGCCTCAGGAGAGACCAGCTCTGGTTGGTGGCACGATCTCAGATTTGTGCCTCCAGAATTGTGAGACAATAAATTTCTGTTGTTTAAGCCACCTAGTCTGAGGTGCTTTTTAAATGACAGTTCAAGCAAACTATTTACCAAACAAAAAATAGAGATATGTGTATTCCAGATGGAGTGAAAAAAATATATGAAGACCCAGAGGAGGGTTATGGTGCGCTGGTTTAGTACTTATAAGGACTCACTCCATCTATGTGAAGCACAGGAATAAGGGGAGGAAAAGTATGGTATACACATTTACAAAACTCCAAATCCTTTTAAGTTATGGGCTTACAAAAGACAAACCAAGAATCTTGAAATTGAGGCAGGCATCTACTTTTTTTTTTGAGACAGGGTTTCACATTGTTACCTGTGCAGGAGTACAGTGGTACGAACACAGCTCACTGCAGCCTCAACCTCCTGGGCTCAAGTGATTATCATGCCTCAACCCCCCAAGTAGCTGGGACTACAGATACATGCCACCACCCCTAGCTAATTTTTGTACGTTTTAGTAGAGACAGGGTTTAGCAGGGTCTCCCTGTTACCCAGGCTGGTCTTGAACTCCTAAGCTCAAACAATTTGCCTGCCTTGGCCTTCCAAAGTGCTGGGATTACAGGTGTGAGCCATTGTGCCTGGCCAACATCAACTAATTTTAAAAAGATAATAATCTGGATATGTCAGATTATATATTTACATATTTATTGATGATACAGCCTCCCTTAACCTTATCATGTATAGATCTGCTTCTAAGTTTATTATATACTTGTGAGATTCTTTGGAAGGACCTTTTTCTATCTTTTTGTCCCTGAAGATCCAATGCATAGTGCAAAAGGGCAGGAATCCTAACTACTTGATCCCTTTCCTAACTACTCCGGCCGTATTTTTTTTTTTTTTTTTTTTTTTTTTTTTGAGACAGGATCTTGCTCTGATGCCCAGGCTGGAATGCAGTGGCATGATCATGGCTTACTGCAGCTTCAACCTCCCTGGCTCAAGTGATCCTCCTTCCTTAGCCTCCTGAGTAGCTGGGACTATGGGCATGCACCACCATGCCCAGCTAATTTTTGTATTTTTTTGTAGAGACAAGGTCTCACAGTGTTACCCAGGCTGGTCTTGAAATCCTGGACTCAACTGATCCTCCTACCTAGGCTTCCAGAAGTGCTGGATTATAAGCGTGAGCCACCGTGCCCTCAGGCCCTACTTGTCTTTCCTCTTTCACTGGTTGTATATACCAGTGTTTCTCAAACATTTTGGTCTCACAGAGCTCCTTACACTCTTAAAAATTATTGAGGACCCCAAGGAGTTTGTATTTATTTGGGCTATTCTATTTACATTAGAAGTTAAGACTGAGGCTGGGCCAGGTGGCTCACACCTGTAATCCCAGCACTTTGGGAGGCTGAGGTGAGTGGATCACAAGGTCAGGAGTTTGAGACCAGCCTGACCAACATGGTGAAACCCTGTCTTCTAAAAATACAAAAATTAGCTGGGCGTGGTGGTAGGCACCTGTAATCACAGCTACTCGGGAGGCTGAGGCAGGAGAATCACTTGAACCCAGGAGGGGGAGGTTGCAGTAAGCCGAGATCACCCCATTGTGCTCCAGCCTGGGTGAAAGAGTGAGACTCTGTCTTTATAAAATAAAATTTAGAGGTTAAAACCGAGAAATTTAAAAAAAAATTTTAAGTTGAAAAATATGGCCAGGTTTGGTAGGTCACACCTGTAGTCCCAGCACTTTGGGGGAGCTGAAATGGACAGATCACTTGAGGCCAGGAGTTGGAGACCAGCCTGGCCAACATGGTGAAACGTTGTCTCTACTAAAATACAAAAATTAGGTGGGCATGGTGGCGGGCACCTGTAATCCCAGCTACTTGGAAGGTTGAGGCAGGAGAATCTCTTGAGCCCAGAAGGTGGAGGTTGCAGTGAGCTGAGTTCATGCCACTGCACTTCAGCCTGGGCAACAGAGCAAGACTCCATCTAAACACACACACACACACACGCATGCACACACACACACACACACCCCTTACATGTTAACATTAAAAACATATTTTTATAAAAAATAACCTTTTCCAAAGCTGGAAAAATTAGTGATTAGCATTATATTATTTGTTTGCAAATCTCTTTACTATCTGGCTTGGTAGGTGACAACTGAATCTTTAAACCTGTTTATGCATTCAAAGTGTTACAATATGATGTTTTGAGTGAAATATCTCTCTATATCTATATATAGGTATATAAATCAGGTCTTTCAGAGGTATGTAGTTGGAAGATGCAGGGGTATTTTTAAAGCCTTTTCAAAAATTGTGGCTAAGTTTCTTAAAGATTAGATACAATGTGGGTCCTGAATCCATATTAATGCACTTTTTTTTTGAGATAAAGTCTTGCTATATTGCCCAGGCTGGTCTCAAACTCCTGGCCTCAGCCACCAAAGTAGCTGGAACTGCAAGCATGCACCACCACTCAGGGCTCCATATCAATACATTTTTGTGCTCAATTACATTAAAATGTATTTGTTCTTGTATTAGTTTCCTAGGACTGCTGTAACAGATGTAACAGATTTACACCAGTTCAAAACAACAAAAATTTATTCTCTCACAGTTCTGGAGGCCGGAAATCAAAGGCTGCACTCCCTCCAGAGACTCTAGGAGACAATGGATTCCTTACCTTTTTCTGGCATCAAATGGACATCTGCCTCTGTCTTAATAAAGGCCTTTTTTTCGAGACAGAGTCTTGCTCTGTCTCCCAAGCTGGAGTGCAATGGCGCGATCTCAGCTCACTACAACTTCCGCCTCCTGGGTTCAGGTGTTTCTCCTGCCTCAGCCTCCCAAGTAGTTGGTACTACAGGCACATGCCACCATGCCTAGCTAATTTTTTTATTTTTAGTAGACATGGGGTTTCACTGTGTTGGCTAGGTTGGTCTCGAACTCCTGACCTCAAGTGATCTGCCTGCCTCGGCCTCCCAAAGTTCTGGGATTCCAGGTGTGAGCCACCGTGCCGGGCCAATAAGGCCTTCTCTTCCACGTGTTTCTGTGTCTTCTCCTCTTCTGTCTCTTATAAGGACCTTTGCCTTGGGTTTAGGGTTTACCTGGATAATCTGGGATGATCTCATCTCGAGATCCTTTTGGGTGACCACCATTCAATCTCCTACAGTCACTTACATTTTGAGTGGATTTTGATGCATGCATGGTTTTATAATTTCTTTCATTAGTCATTTGGAAAATATTGGTTTAGTGATTTATGCAGACGTTCCAAATATTGACACATTTCAGGTAATAATATTTTAAAAATCACATTTGTTAAATGAATACATCAGAAAACTCTCTCAGTGGAGGGAAGCAGACAAGTTCATGGTGGCAGAAACTAATTTTCCAAAGTTCTATATTTGGCTTAAAAGCTTGAATTTTATCATTGCCAACAAATACATTGAGTTGTTTTCCTTGATGTGACAGGCTTACTTTGTTCATTTTCAAGAAAATGTCTGCCAAATACTTAAGTTTGGCAAATACCATCATTTGTCAGTCATCATTTCAAGTAAAAATGAGATTCTATGAAAAAGCAGTTAGTTGAGACTGCATCTCAAACAATCACACAAGGGCTTTTCCTCTAATCATAGGATTTTGGTGCACAGCAGAAGTGCTTTATGTATACTTTCTATTTTGTCACATACAACATTAAAAAGTACTCAAAAGTCAAGAATAAAATAATCTTTACTGCTTTATCAAGGACATTCATATTAAGATTTTATTTAATTTTTAGAGACAAGGTCTTTGTTGCCCAGGCTGGAGTACAGTAGCACCATCATAGCTCACTGTAACTTCAAACTCCTGGGCTCAAGCAATCCTCCTCCTTTAGATTTCAGCCTCCTGAATAGCTGGGACTACAGGTGCATGCCACCATGCCCAGCTAGACATTCTTAAGTGAACCTGATTTTTGTTTTTTAACTACAAGTTTTTAGTGAGGAATACAATGACTACGAGAACTGTGGTTTCACTGCTTGGATTCCGCCAAGTCACCAGCAGTTCTAGCCACTATTGTTTTTGCACCATCAGTGCAAATGAGAAAAAGGCAAATAACATCTTTGTGTTACTATAAAAATAGTTTGCGCCAGCCATGGTAGCTCATGCCTGTGATCCCAGTACTTTTGAGAGGCTGAGGCAGGCAGATCACATGAGGGCATGTGTTCGAGACCAGACTGGCCAACATGGCGAAAAAAATTAGCTGAGTGTAGTGGTGCACACCTGTAATCCCAGTTACTTGGAAGGCTGAAGCAGGAGAATCATTGGAACCTGAGTGGTGGAGATAACAGTGACCCGAGATTGCAGCACTGCACTTCAGACTGGGCAACAGAGCGAGACTCTGTCTAAAAATAAATAAATAATAAGTTTTTAAAAAGAAAACCCCCCACCTTTTATTATGTAAAATTTCAAACGTAAAAAAGTAATCTGAATAGTATAATTAGCCTTCATAAGCCTACTGCCCCATTTCAACAATTAGCTAATTATGGCTAAATCTTATTGCACTCCCCTGCTGCTATACGCACATAATTTTGAGACAGTATATAGTTGGGTCTTGTTTCTTTTAATCCAACGTGACAAATTATTTAATTTGGGTGTTTTGACAATTACATTTAATGTCATTACTGATATGAGTTAAGTTTATCTTTCTTTCTATTTTTTTATTTTTATTTTTGAGATAGAGTTTCACTCTTGTTGCGCAGGCTGGAGTGCAATGGCGTGATCTCGGCTCACTGGAACTTTTACCTCCCAGGTTTAAGTGATTCTCCTGCCTCAGCCTCCCAAGTAGCTGGGATTACAGGTGCTTGTCACCATGCTCAGCTAATTTTTGTATTTTTAGTAGAGATGGGGTTTCGTCATGTTGGTCAGGCTAGTCTCCAACTCCTAACCTCAGGTTATCCACCTGCCTAGGCGTCCCAAAGTGCTGGGATTACAGGTGTGAGCCACTGGGCCCAGCCAAGTTTGTCTTTCTTACTGCTATTTGTTTTCTATTTATCTGTTCTTTATTTCCTTTTTCTTCATTTTCTGCCTTATTTTGGATTGAGCATTATTATCCCATTTTATGTCCTTTGTTCCCTTATAACTCCTGTTTTTCCTTTTAACAGTTATTTTATTTTAGGATTTAAGTATGTATCTTTAATTTATTATAGTCTATCTTCATTTCAATTATACCACATCACTTATAGGATATTTAGACTTATAGGATATATCTTACAATAGTATACTTCTATGTCTCTAATGCTAGCTTTTATAATACTGTTGTCATATATTTTACTTATACATTAGATATAAACCCACAATAAGTTATTACTATTTTTGTTTAAAGTTACTAACTTTTAGAGATTTAAATTATTAAAAAATCAAAATATGTTTACTTCTGTTGTTACTATTTCAGGTGCTCTTCATTTCTTAGTAGATCTTTATTTCCAGAAATCTGGGATAACTTTTCAGTGTTTGAAGGGCTTCCTTGAATATTTCTTGTGGTGTGAGTTTACTGGTTATGAATTCTTTCAGCTTTTTTTCAATCCGAAGAAACTTTTATGTAGCCTTTGATTTTGAAAGATATTTTTGCTAAGTGTAGAATTTTAGGTTGACAGGTTTTTTTTTTTTAAATTCATTACTTTATAGATGTTGCTCCACTTCTTGCTTAGATATTTTTGCTAAGTATAGAGTTTTAGGTTGACAGGTTTTCTTTTTAATTCATTACTTGATAGATTTTGCTCCACTTCTTGCTTGTACTATTTCTTTTCTTTTCTTTTCTTTTTCTGAGATGGAGTCTTATTGTGTCACCGAGGCTGGAGTGCAGTGCACAATCTGGGCTCACTGCAACCTCTGCCCCAGAGGTTCAAGTGATTCTGCTGCCTCAGCCTCCTGAGTAGCTGGGATTACAGGTGTACACCACCATGCCCAGCTAATTTTTGTATTTTTAGTACAGACAGGGTTTCACCTTATTGGCCAGGCTGGTCTTGAACTCCTGACTTCAAGTGATCTGCCCGCCTCAGCCTCACAAAGTGTTGGGATTACAGGCGAGAGCCACTGTACCTGGCCACTTGTACAATTTCTGATGAGATCTATGCTGGCATTTTTACCTTTGTTCTTCCATACCTGTCTTTTCTTCTGGCTGCTATTAAGACTTTATCACTGGTTTTTAGTACTTTTATCATGATGTGCCATGGTGTAGTTTTCTTCATGTTTCTAGTGTTTGAATTCATTGCACTTGTCAGATCTGTGAGTTTATAGTTTTCATCTAATTTGGGACTATGTCAGCCATGATTTCTACAAATGTGTTTTCTGATCCCATCCTCCAACACCATCTTTATCTTCTCTTCAGGGAATCCAATTGCAAGTATATTAGGCTGTTTAAAGTTATCCACAGCTCATTGATTCTCTTTACCTTTCTCTCTCTCTCTCTCTCTCTTTTTTTTTTTTTTGAAACAGAGTCTTGCCCAGGCTAGAGTAGAGTGGCACAATCTCAGCCCACTGAAACCTCTGCCTCCAGGTTCAAGGGATTCTTGTGCGTCAGACTCCCAAGTAGCCAGGACTACAGGAGTGTGCCACCACGTCCTGCTAATTTTTGTATTTTTAGTAGAGATGGGATTTTGTCATGTTGTCCAGGCTGGTCTTGAACTCCAGGCCTCAAGTGATCCACCTGCTTCAGCCTCTCAAAATGCTGGGATTACAGGTGTGAGCCACCTCACCAGCCTTGGTTCTTTTTTCTATCTACATTTTAGAAAGTTTCTATTGCTGGCAGGGTGCAATGGCTCATGCCTGCAATCCTAGCACTTTGGGAGGCTGAGGTGGGTGGATTGCCTGAACTCAGGAGTTTGGACCACCCTGGGCAACATGGTGAAACCCTGTCTCTACTAAAATGCAAAAACTTAGCTGAGCATGGTGGCCTGTGCCTGTAGTCTCAGCTACTCAGGAGACTGAGGTAGGAGAATTTCTTGAACTTAGGAAGCAGAGGTTGCAGTGAGCTGAGATCACGCCACTGCTCTCCAGCCTGGATGACAGAGTGAGACTCTCCAGCTTGAGTGACAGAGTGAGACTCTGTCTCCACAAAAGAAAAAGTTTCTATTGCTGTCTTCAAGTTTACCAGTCTTTTCTTCTGTAATGTCTAATCCTATCCAGTATATTTTTCACCTGAGATTAGTGTTTTTGTCTCTGAAAGTTGGATTTAGAAATTTTATGCTTTCTTTGTCTCTACTTAACTTTTTAAGTATATTACTATTATTATTGTGTAGAGATGGGGTCTCCCTGTGTTGCCCAAGCTGGTTTCAAACTCCTGAAATGAAGGGATCCTCCTTTTTAGCCTCTCAAAGTGTTGGGATTACAGGTGTAAGCCACTGCGACTGGCCTAGGGGCATAATAACTGTTTTAATGTCCGAGTCACTTAATTCCAACATCTATGTCAGTTGCAGGTCAGTTTCAGTGATTATTATTATTATTTTTTTTGAGACAGAGTTTGACTCTGTTGCCTAGACTGGAGTGCAATGGCATGATCTTGGCTCACTGCAACCTCCGCCTCTCGGGTTCAAGCTGTTCTCCTGTTTTAGCTTTCCAAGTAGCTGGGATTACAAGTACCCGCCACCACACCTGGCTAATTTTTTGTATTTTTAGTAGAGATGGGGTTTCACCGTGTTCCCTAGGCTGGTCTCAAACTCCTGAATTCAGGCAATCCACCTGCCTCAGCCTCCCAAAGTGCTAGGATTACAGATAAAAGCCACTGCGCCTGGCTCAATGATTACTTTTTAATCTCATTATTGGTTATATTTTTGTGTTTCTTTACATGCTTTGTAATACTGAATGCCACATATTCAATATTGAATGTCAGACATTGTGATTTTTTTTCTTGCTGGATGCTGGATTTTTTTTTCTTTTTTTCTTTTTTTTTGAGATGGAGTTTCACTCTTGTTGCCCAGGCTGGAGTGCAATGGCGTGATCTCGGATCACCGCAACCTCCACCTCCCAGGTTCAAGTGATTCTCCTGCCTCAGTCTCCTGAGTAGCTGGGATTACAGGCATAAGCCACCACACCCAGCTAATTTTGTATTTTTAGTAGAGAGAGACAGGGTTTCTCCACGTTGGTCAGGCTAGTCTCAAACTCCCAACTTCAGGTGATCTACCGCCTCAGCCTCCCAAGTGCTGGGATTACAGGCGTGAGCTGCACCCAGCAGATGCTGGATATTTTTGTGTTTGTATAAATATGCTTGGATTTATATTTGAGATGGAGTTAAATTACTTGGAAATAGTTCAATCCTTTCAGATTTTACTTCCATGTTTTTTTTTTGTTTGTTTGTTTGTTTGTTTTTTTTTTTGGCTGCCTTGTGGTTTTTTTTTGGCTGCCCCATGTTTTTTTGGCAGGACCCAAGCAGTATTTATTCTAGGGCTAATTCCTCCCCAGTTTAAGTAAGGTAGGAACCCTCTTAGTATTCTACCTCCATTGAATTGGGAGGTTTGCTAGTCTACCTGATGGGAACAGCCATTATTCCTGGCCCTCTGTGAGTTCCCAGTGCTATTCTGTCTAATGCTTTCATAGCTTTTTTTTCTTTGCTGTACTTTTTGTAGTTTCTTCACATGCATGCACTGATTTGCATTGTCAGGTTCTCCAGGAGAACTTTCTGCAGGTCTCTAGGGTTCTCTGTGCAGTTAACTTCCTCTTGTACACTGTCTTGTGAACTCTAACCATCTTATTCTGCCTGGATCCATAGCTCCATCCTCTCAACTCATGGAGTCTGTTGGGCTCTCCTTCATTCCACTCCCTGTGTCATAGTGTGTTAAGGTATCTGAAAGTAGTAAGCTGGGGGTAAACTTTGTTTGCTTAGGAATCATTTCTTTTCACTGCCTGATTCCAGTATCTTGCAAACAGATGTTTTATATATTTTGTCTGGCTCTTTTTCCTTTTTTCTTTTGGTTGGTTCAGGTGGGAGGGTAAATTTGGTCCTTGTTACTCTGTGTTGGCTGGATTCAGAAGTCCGCTAAGGCTCTACTCTTAATACTCACTTCACATTTTGAGGAGAGGTAGAAAAAAGTTCCAAGAGTCTATTACCAATAGCCTCTGGTACAACCCGCTCTGTAAATGAAGTGTGATTGTTATTTAGTCTATTTAATACTTCTTAAATCTCTAGAACATTGTAAAGTTTGCTGTGACTAGTGATTTATAGATTGTTTGGGACAGACTTGAGAGCTCTGGGGCCTCCCTGAAATGTGCCATTGACATTTTCAAAACACAAGGGGCCATTGATAGATTGCAAATCAGTTTTCACTCTTACTTGGTAGTCATTCTGCAAACTTGTTTCTGTTTCTATTGTGCCATCTGGGTAAGGTTGCAGTTAAGGAAAATTTACTCTCTAAAGACCTTGATAGTACTTAGAGCTCCCTAACATAGGGAATTTACTGTGATTTAAGGGTTTATTTCTAGAACACTGAAAACCTTTCTAGTCCAAGTCCAAGAAATGCCGTGTGATTCCTTTTCACTTATTCTTGAGGATTTCTTTGAAATTAAAAGAGGAAGCTCTCACTGTCTTATTTGCCTGAAAAAGAAAAGACCAGTATTTTAGTTACAGCAAAGGAGAGAGAGGGCAAAATAATCATGGACTGATTAATATATTTTTAAACATTTACTATGGGTATACCCACTTGTTTAGGCAATGAGGTGAAGAAGAGTGGGTAGGTTACTTTTTATTTACTTCCATGAATCTCAAAGATTTAATCTTCTAAAAAAGTCTTACTTAATAATAATTTATTTCTCCATTTTTATGAATCAGTCACATGTAACTGTCAATCAAAGCATTTGGTTAGCATGAAGTAACTGGTGTTACTTCAGTATCATAATATTTCAGACAAAAACAGAATCTTGCTGTTATAGGTAACCTGAACAGCCTAATTATGGATGAATCTATAATTTCTTTTAGCCTTCTTAAGATATTGAAAATTTTTATTCCTGGATTGGCTGGGGCCTGGGGACATCTAGTAAATAGTTTTAAGTTGGTTGGGTGTGGTGGCTCATGCCTGTAATCCCAAACACTTTGGGAGGCCGAGGTGGGCAAATCACTTGAGGTCAGGAGTTTGAGACCAGCCTGGCCAACATGGTTAAATCCTACCTTTACTAAAAATGCAAAAAGTAGCCGGGCATGGTGGTGTACTTATTTAATCCCAGCTACTCGGGAGGTTGAAGAAGGAGAGTCACTTGAGCCTGAGTGGTGGAGGTTGCAGTGAATCAAGATTGCACCACTGCATTCCAGCCTGAGTGACAGAGCGAGACTTTGTCTCAAAAAAAGAAAGTGTAAAGTTTAGTTTTAGAAATAAATATTCTTTTTTGTTTGTTTGTTTTGAGATAGGCTCTCCCTCTGTCACCCAGGCTGAAGTGCAGTGGTGCAGTCATGGCTCTCTGTAGCCTTGACCCCAGGTTCAAATGATCCTCTTACCTAAGCCTCCTCAGTAGCTGGGTCTGATGCCTGGCAATTTTTTATAGAGACAAGGTCTCTCTGTATTGCTGAGGCTGCTCTCGAACACCAGGGCTCAAGAAATCTTCCCGCCTTGGCCTTCCAAAGTGCTGGTATTACAGGCATGAGCCACTATGCCCAGCAAGATAAATATTCTTTTTTTTTTTTTTTTTTGAGACAGGGTCTCGCTCTGTCACCCAGGCTGGAGTGCAGTGGCGTGATCTTGGCTCACTGCAGCCTGTACTTTCCAGGCTCAAGTGATCCTCCCCTCTCAGCCTCCCAAGTAGCTGGGACTACAGGAATACACCACTACATCTGGCTAATTTTTTAATTTCTTTTTTTTTGTAGAGATGGGGTTTTGCCATATTGCCCAAGCTAGTCTCAAACTCCACTCCTGAGCTCAGTGATCTGCCTGCCTCAGCTTCCCAGAGTGCTGGGATTACAGTGGGATTATAGGTGAACCACCTTAATTGGCCTGAGATAAATATTCTTAATAGGAAAAAAAACAAAGTAGGCCTGCTACATGCTAACATGAGTGGTTCAGATCCTAAGTATGACAGCATTTTATATCATAGAGATGTCCCTGAGCTGGGCTACTGTAGTCAGGACAGGTAGCTAGGACTGAGAAGAGGGTATTCCAGCTAGGAGGCAGTGGGTTTACATGTACAGTGGCAGGGATCTTAGCTGTAAGATGTGGTTTCTGTACATTGAGGAGACAGTCTGTCAAACAGATGTGTGCACAAGAGAGTAGTTGGAGATTAGGTGGGAAGTATAGGTTAGGATCAGATCAAATACCCTGAATTCTTTGCATTTGTTTTTTATACAGAGATGGCAGTGAAAATGGAAGAGTCATTGAAGAGAGTCTGTAAAGGAGAAAGCCAGATGTGAGGACTAAGAGGGAAGAGTCAAAGGTTTTGAATTAGGGGAAGAATGATACATTATTCCCTCCTTATCTAAGGGAATACCTTCTAAAATCCCCAGTGGTTCCGTGAAATTGCGGATAGTACTGAAACCCATCTAAACTATGTTTTTTTCCTATACATACATGCCTACAATAACATTTACTCTCTAAATTAGGCATAGTAAGTGATTACCTACCATAACTAATAATAAAATACAACAGTTATAACAATATGCCAGCATCATGACTCTTACACTTTGGGGCCATCATGAAGTAAAATAAGGGTTCCTTGAACACAAGCACTGTGACACCTCTACAACCGACCTGATGTTGATGCCCACTAAGTGACTAGCGGGTGGGTAGCATCTGCAGCGTGGACAAACTAGACAGAGGGAGGCTTCACACTGAGGGAAGATGGAGGGGATAGTGTGGCATTTTATCACACTACTCAGAACAGCACACCATTTAAAACTTATGAATTGTTTATTTCTAGAATTTTCCATTTAATTTTTTCAGATTGTAGGTCAAAAAAAGAAAAGGGAAACTGCTGATAAGGGCGTGTGTGTGGGACTAGTGTATTATTATTATTACAAACAGGAAAGTCGGAAGGGAGAGGTTGAATGAAGTGATGCCAGAGATTCCTAACGCTTTTTCTAAAAATTCTCAATTTCTCTGTGTGGCTCCTGACTAGACAATACTTCCCTGCATTCTTTCTCCTCTCCTATGAGTTGAGCCTGGCAGGACACACTCTAGAGTATGAGAAGGGCATTTAGAGCCCATTAGGTCACCAGGCTAAATCCCTTCATTTTACTGATAAGCAAATTGAGGACTTCAGATATTGTGACTTCCCTTAAGGCTACAGAGCTAGGCTGGCCTCTTGGCATTATTTTCCAATTTTTTTTTTTTTTGAGACCGAGTCTCACTTTGTCGCCCAGGCTGGAGTGCAGTGTTGCGATCTCGGCTCACGGCAACCTCCGCCTCCCCGGTTCAAGCGATTCTCCTGTGTCCACCTCCCGAGTAGCTGGGACTACAGGCACACGCCGCTACGCGCGGCTAATTTTTTGTATTTTTCGGTAGAGATGGGCTTTCACTGTGTTGCCAGACTGGTCACGAACTCCTGACCTCAGGCAATCCGCTCTCCTCGGCCTCCCAAAGTGCTGAGATTACAAGCGTGAGCCGCCACGCCCGGCCCCGAAATTCTTGTAATAGAGGTTACTGTATGTCAGTCCTGCTTGCTGGCGAAGTGAGCCCTGTGTTTCCCTGCCATATTCATTAGTTATATTATTTATTTTAGAAACAGGGTCTTGCTATGTTGTCCAGGCTGGGCTAGAACTCCTGGGTTCAAGTGATCTTCCTGCCTCAGCCTCCGGAGTAGCTGGGACTGTAGGAACTGTGCCCGACTCGGTTATTGGCTTGATGCCTCAAGCCGTAGCCGTTTTTCACCGTCCAGACTCAGCTGCATTAATAGTTAAAGCAAGTCGTTTCTAGGATTCTGGTTTTCCTTTATCTGTACATCCAGATGCAAACATTAGAGTAGCACACTATGGACATTCATGCGAAACCCGGCCGCGTCTCCTCTCTCGTGATGCGCCTGAGCTGTTTGAAGGGAACGGGATTAACGATTTAAGCCCGGGGTTAGGATTCTTACTTGGAGCCGAGTCCACAATTTTCAAATTAAAGGATGTGTGATGGAGACTAGTAAAGGAATTGCTTCCTTTCTTTGCTCCTCTGAATCCCATTCCCAAAGACATCTGACGCCTAGAGCCCTGAATTCGTGTGTGACTCCTATCCCGCCCCAAGAAAATGAGATCATGCCAATGCCTTGAATGAACGCAGTTGTTTTGAGATTTACACTTCAGCAGGAACCTGGGGAGAGGGCCTTCTCATTCCCCGCCCCCGCCCAAACCTCTCTTCACCTTCCCCGAGGGGGGGTTCCTCTCTTTTTCTCTCTCTCCCGCTTGGCGGCTTCCCGCCCTTCCTCCCCGCCGTCGCACACCTCCAGGCCGTCCCCCGCTTATTTACTTAGGGCCCCGGTGCTGCACCCGGCCGGCAGCTCCTTCGGGGGCGCGGCCCAAGAGCTCCGGGGGCGGGGCTGATCGGGCCGAGGCCCCGCCCCATGTTCGGGCGGGGCAGATGGTGATTGGTGAGGGCGGGGCCTGTCGCGGGGGCGGGGCTTACAGGTTTGGCCCCCTCGGGGAGCGCGGCTGGCGCTGCTGGGAGCGGGTATAGCAGCGCCGGTCCTAGCCGAGTGTGGCGCAGCAGTGGCGGCGCTTCCCGTTCGCCACGCGCCGGGGGTGGGTCCTTTAAGGTAAGTGTGTGGCTCATCGAGCTTGCGTGAGGAAGCCTGGCGGAGAGCACCCCCGGCGCTGCGCGGGCCAGGTGGGGAGACCCCGCGGGCGCGGGAGGCAGGTGTGGCGTGGTCTGACGGGCCCCGGTGCCATTTCCGCGCCCAGCAGGAGCGCGGGGCGGGGCGCGGCGCGGCGCGGCGTGCGGGCGGCCCCTCCTGTGAACCCCTGAGAGGAGAACGCCGGGTCCGCACCTGGGCGTGCTGCAACTTCGCGGCACTCAATCACTGCACTAGCTCCGAGATAGAAAACGTTTGAGTTGTTCCACACACACCCCTTATCTCGAGAAGCCCTAGGTACTGTCAAGTTTGTATATCCTTAAAATCTATTTCTAGTTTGTGGTTCAGGACTGGAGGAGACGCCGGATAGTGAGCTTGCGGTGGGTCTTTACTTTGTGTTACTCAGTTTGTAAGGAAAGTGTAGTAGAAACGGGGCTGTTATTTAAACATGGACAGCAAGGGTTACGTAGGGAGTGTATCTTGGAGATGAAGCACGCAGGCTTTGGAGCCAGAATCATGGTTTTGAATCTACTCATTAGCTGCGAAAACTTGGGCAATTTGCTTAACTTTTCTATGCCTTAGTTTTAGCGTATGTAAAATGGGGATAATGATAGTTCCAACCTTACAGCAGTTTTTGAAGATTAAATGAGTTAATACCTGGCTCATAGTCCACAATAAACGTTGGCTGTTTTCTTTATCATGCATTCAGATGGGAATTAATCTCCAGAATTGTCATCACCAGAAAACCTACGTGTTTTCTTTCCTTACAGCTGTTGCTAGGTATGCTTGGGGATTCCTTTGGAACAGTTCTCTTAGACTGAGTCCCACAAGAAAGGGTTTCTACTTTTCTTTCACTAGGTGTGTTATCTGATGTGATCATCCACCTTGTTCCAAATCGAATCCACAGAAACCTCAGCCTGGAAGGCTGTTCTAAAACAGGGATGAAAAAAGAGGCAGCGCCTTTAAGGTGAATGTAGCCTCATTTTAAGCATCAAGTTAAGGTGGGTTTGTTTAAAAGCAGTTCATATCGCTTTATACAGAACTTTTAAGTTATGCTATTTTGGGTGGATGCTTCTTTGTACTATTATTGCAAAACTAAGTAAACCAGAGCACCCTCGATACATAAATAAACATCATAGGAACCATAGCTTGCTGCAGAGAATCTCAGAATGGAAAGGAATCTGAAAAATCAGACCAGCTGGTCTTTACAGATAAGGATGAGACCAAAGACTCAGAACCAATAAATGGCAGAGCTTAGGCTAGAATTCAGCTTTGCTGATCAACAAAGTATAAAATCAAAGAATGATATTATTTCTAGTTTTGATGATAGTTACTATCTTTATTTTTGACAGTTTTATGGTGCTGTGAATGGCTTTCCTCTCCAGCAATATCCTGCTTGGTAGCTTAATTGCATGATTCATAATCATTCTTCAGTACCTTTGATTTAAATCACAAGTCTCAAAGTTGCTACATCAATTATTGCCTTGAGAATAAGATGATTGTCTTCTTAAGCTTTGTACAAACATGTTCTAATGTGCTTTGGTTTTGACGTTTTGAAATGCAACCCTTTTCTTCTATGTAGGGAATGTAAACAGCCAGTGTAAACAAATTGACCCACTAGGCAGTTTGTTATTGCTGTTTTATTGGTGAAGTTTTCTTGATTGGGTAGGATAGAATCAGGTAGTGGAACCCTGAATGCTCACCCGAGGAAATAGGATTGGGCCCCAAAGAAATATGTCGCAATGTAGCTGCTAACTTCAAAAGCATTGTGGAGTGAAATTATTTTGAGATATTGTTTTGTTAGTTGCTGACTCTTCCTCAGCTTTTTGTATAGCTCACTCTCTCACCTCTGGGTATTTGTTTAGATGTTATCTTCCTATTTAAAATTGCATATAACACCAAACTTATATATTTACCTGTTTATTTACTTATTCGTTATCTGTTGTCTGGTAAGTTCCATATGGATAAAGGTGTTTGCCAGTTGTCTTCACTGTTGTATCCTAAGTGCTTGGAAATAGTGCCAGGCACACAGAAGGTACTGAATTCATGGATCTGATGCAGACATTTCCAACAAGACTAGTAGTTACTAAAGCCAGTTCACTCATTTTGCCCTATTTTCCCCTCCCTCCATTTTATTTATTCTTGGTTACCCAGGAATAAAATCTTGAGGCAATGTGAATTCTTTCTTCTTCCTTTGTACCCCACATGCAAATAGCTACCAACTTATTTCATGTCATTTTTTCTTTCTTTCTTTCTTTTTTGCTCACAGAAAATAATTTGGTTCCAACGCATTCATCTCATTTTTTTTTTTTTTTTGCAAACCTACCTCTCCTGTTGTTGCCAGGCCCATTTCTTCATTCCCTTCCATTTAATTCGACACCTACAGCCCTGCAGTTCCCTTTTTGAATGCCTTCACATCCTTGCCTGCAGAATGAAATCCAGAGTGAAAAGCCTGACATTCAGAATTCTCTACAACACGATTTCAAACCCACTTTTACAGCCTGTATCTCGTATAGATGAAGGGAGTGAGTTCCAGTTTAGGTCTGTAAATGTGATTGTAAAATAAAGCTTTAATGATGATTCCCTATAAAATCCCAAGATGAGTGTTGCTTCATGACAGTTTCTCTTTCTGTTTTTATTGATGGGTTGATCTTTTTCTCTGATGTGGGCAGGGATTTAGACATACTGGACCAATTGGCTGTTCCCTGTTTGTAGAGAGGACTTCTGCTGTCCTTTCTGTTTTGAGTTCCCATTCTTCAAACCTTCCTCACATGTGGCCTCTGCCACCCCCTGCCAAATATCTAGGTAAGTTCAGTCAAAAGTCATTTTTCTTTCTTCTGAATGCTGGTGACATAGAAAATTTAGCACAGTCTACTTTGAATTCTAATTCTTTGGGCATTTTGTCTTTTCTTTATTGCTTCATGGACAAGAAGCATGCGTATACACATTTCAATTTATTTTAGAGGAAAAATAACACATAAACCTGCTTATCTGCTTTTTAAATAAACATGAACTTAAAATTCTATCAAACAGACCTTTAAATTGTTAAATATTTGCAAAGCATCTTGAAAAGAAATTTAAAAATTGTTAAATATTGAGCAACAACTATTTCTACAGTGTAGACAAATGAAGATGAAAAGGAGAAAGTCAGTACTAAGTAAAAAGATGCAAATGAAGAAACTGAGGTCTGGATTTATAGAGGGGAATGGGTGTAGGGAGATCAGCATATCCAGTACCCATGTAGATGGACAGGCAGATGTTTTTGAAAGTACACAGTAAAATCAGGAAACCATCAGGAGAGGACAACTTTATGGAACAAGGTCTGCAGCTTTGGATTTTTTTTTTTTTTTTTAAAGATGGGGTTTCACCATGATGGCCAGGCTGGTCTTGAACTCCTGACCTCAGGTGATCCACCCACCTCGGCCTCCCAAAGTGCTAGGATTACAGGTGTGAGCCACCGCGCCCAGCCTTGTAGCTTTGGATTTTGTGGAGTATTATTCCTAAGCTATATTTTGTTTTTGTATCTCTAGGCACATGTAATACTGTTTCTTTGCTTTGTTTCTATACTGGATAGGACTGAAGATTCTATTTCTCTCTGGTCTGCAGAAAGTAATTTACTTTCTTTCATTGTTTAATGTAAAAAAAAAAGTTTATACATTTTTTTCTAATTGATTGTCCTGGTATATAGAGAAAGGTATATAATGCCAGAAGTTTTTAGTCTTTCAGAAAAAGGTGGTAGATATGAGATACTTGAGTTTCACTATTGTTGAAGTTTACAGTTTTACTAAGTTTGATATCAGCATTTGATTTAACACATTTTGCTGAATTTTATATTACAAGCATATCCTTGCACATATTCCAGTTGTTGATTATTTTATTTTACTTGTGACTCTTTAGATTAAAACTTGACTCAAGAACTTGTGTAAATGTTTCTGTCATTTAATTTTATCTTTTCTCCTGTGGCCTTCCAAACCACAACTGAAGTTTTCCATTCTAGGGCATACGTGAACTTATTTTCATTGTTTTTTATTTCAGGTCTTATAGGTCTAAATTTATTTGACCATTCCTGGGATGAAGCAGCAGTTTCTATTGTTAGGTAGGGGGAAAATATGTATAATAAATAAAATAAATATATAGTTTCATATATATGTGGGCATAGGGGGAACATATCTATACATATAGATATGCATGTATATGTGCCCTAATTTTTGAAATGTTAAATTTTAAGGTAAAATTCTGCATGTTGTCTTTACTAATGACATAAACAATGTAAGGTCAGGATTTGGAATTAAGCAGTATTACTTAAATAAGTATTATAATTTAAATATGTAATTGTAATTTTTGTGCTTTGGGAAATTTTTACTAATGTGCTAATTAATAGTTTTAGTGTCGGAAGAATTTTGGAAGCAAATATTTACTTTAAAGTACCCTCTATCACACTGCATAAGCATCTGTGTTTACCCTGAGTTCTTGATTTTATAAAGCCTTAGTTAAGTGTGTTATCAGATAGAATCATTCATAAAAATAATAAAAGATGAGGGTACAGATTGCTGTTATACTCCCAGCACATGGTAAACAGTACGTATGATTAAATAAGTAAGTTGATATTTTTAGGGAGGATTTCATTAAGATATTGTAGCATGTTAGTAGCTATAGTACTGGCAGTGATCCAGTGAAAAGGCAGAAATTGATGATTCAGGAGACTGATGAAGGAATAATGAGGCACTGGTCACTGAAGCTCTTACTAGCACACTTTGGCAAGTTGGAATTTCTAAATGTCTCTCTCCATCTGTTGAATAAATCAATGAAAGGTTTTATTAGGGCCTTTTAAGTGCATGGCAGTCAATAATTCACCGTTCCTACACCCTAGTCAGGGAGGCTTTCAGTAAGCAAGCAAATGCAATCCTAGTTGCAATCCATAAATGCTGAAATGGAAATAAACAGCATGAAGAGAGAAAATTAACTTGGGAAGGGAGCACATTAAGGTGGTTATGAAGTTTGTTGGAAGAAATGACTTTTGAACAAGGCCTTGATGTGAAGAGCTATTGGGAGTGTCCCAGGTAGAGGAGCCACTGGTATAAGAAGAGATGGGAGAAGGCTTGGAATGTGTGTGAAATAGGAAGGAGGTTGTAGTGACCACAGAGGTGAGAGGCCCTGGTGGACGCAGCTCGAGAGTTATGCAGAGTAACATTAAGCCCTGTGGGGGATTGTAGACGGTCAGCAATAAAACGCAGTTTGGATTTTATTCTAAGGGTTGTAGGAAGCCATGAAAAGGGGGTAAGCAAGAAGTGAAATTACCAGATTTACAGTGATAAAAATAAATTGGTCTGGCTACTGGGGAAAAAATGGATTAGAGGGAGTTTAGAATGGAAGCAGAGAGCAGATTAGAGGTTCTCCCAAGAGACTCTTTGAGGCTTGATGGTGATTTTTGTCGTGGGGTTGTTTTTTTTTTTTTTTTTTTTTTTTTTTTTTTTGAGGATGGGGTTTCACCATGTTGGTCAGGCTGGTTTGAACTCCCGACCTCAGGTGATCTGCCTGCCTTGGCCTCCAGAGTGCTTGGATTACAGGCATGAGCCACCACACCCAGCCCTTTTTTTTT
>CAUYLG010056240.1:0-26805 GCA_963573385.1 Cacajao melanocephalus | reverse complement strand
GTTGTTTCAGATGCAGGTACAGTTTGTCTCAGATGCAGGAACAGTTGTTTCAGATGCAGGTACAGTTTGTCTCAGATGCAGGAACAGTTGTTTCAGATGCAGGTACAGTTTGTCTCAGATGCAGGAACAGTTGTTTCAGATGCAGGTACAGTTTGTCTCAGATGCAGGAGGAGTTGTTTCAGATGCAGGTACAGTTTGTCTCAGATGCAGGAACAGTTGTTTCAGATGCAGGTACAGTTTGTCTCAGATGCAGGAAGAGTTGTTTCAGATGCAGGTACAGTTTGTCTCAGATGCAGGAACAGTTGTTTCAGATGCAGGTACAGTTTGTGGGCACTGTCCATCGGCCCACATTGGTTTCAGGCTCTGGCTGTGGGTGCGTACCTGGTCCTGGCCCTGCACCGCCTCTGTGGTGTGTCCTGGCCCTGTGGGGGTGATCAGCCTTCTGCATTCTGTGCTTCCAGCTCCTCAGCTTCTTTCATACCCTTTTCCTCCACTTACATTTTTTTTTTTTGAAATGGAGTCTCACTCTTGTTGCCCAGGCTGGAGTGCCATGGCACAATTTCAGCTCACCACAACCTCCGCCTCTGGGTTTCAAGCGATTCTCCTGCCTCAGCCTCCCTAGTAGTTGGGATTATAGGCGTGTGCCCCAATGCCTGGCTAATTTTTATATTTTTAGTAGAGATGGGGTTTCTCCACATTGGCCAGGCTGGCCTCGAACTCCCGACCTTGGCCTCCCAAAGTGCTGGGATTACAGGCGTGAGCCACCGTGCCCGGCCTCTCCACATGCATTTTAAAGGCAGTAGTTATGGGCTATCTGGAGCCTCTAGAGCAGCCCAGACTTTCCCATGAGCTCCCATCACCCACAAGGGGCCCAGGGTTGCAGGGGTCAGGAGGCCACAGGTTGGCAGGCAGGGCAAGCGCTGCCTCTCTGCCTCTTGGTCCCTACAGACTGCCTAGACCCAAGGCTCATGGGAGTGTCCTTGGGTGAGTGCCTCCCCAGGGAGGAAGAGCTTGCCAGCAGGATCAGGGCCATGGAGGTCCTGGAGCAGAGCCAGGTGCTGGAGGCCATCTGATACCAGCTGGTGGGGCACAGCCAGGTAGGACCCACAGCCACGCTCCGCACTCTCTGTGGCCCTGACACATGGGGCCCCAGGGGGCCTCTGCAGGGCTCACTGGGCAGCTGGTGGCTTCATCAAGCCCAGAGCTCATGTTTTCCACGCCCAGCTGTCATCATTCCACTGTCACCCCGGCTCCCGCAGGCCCTGGCCATCCCTAGAGCCCCTGACTTTCCTGCTGGAAGATGCGGAAGCTGTGAGGAGGTCAGGACCGATACTGCTGCTCCTGAGGGAAGGGTGGGTGGCAGCCCAGGCTGCAAACACCTGTGGGCTCAGCCCTGGTCTGTCTGCTCCTGACCTGCAAGATGGGGAGGTCACTGAGGTGTCCCCAGGGTGCCCAGCTCAGCCTCCTGGGCTTGTTCTCACTCCAGGCCTGGGAGTGGGGGCAGCAGGGTGCCCTTGTTCTGGGTGCCCCAACCCTCTTTTGGGGGCCATCCTCTTGACCTGCTGAGGGCCTGGGCCACTGCCAGAGGTTGTTGAGGGTCCCGGGCGGGCAGGGGCTGTCCTGGCCCCTCGCCTCTGCATTCCTGCTGGGGCCCAATTCACGTGTAGCCCCCGCATGGCCCTCACCCCTCAAGGTTGCTGTTGGCCTCTCTGAGGGACAGATTCTTTGCGGGCCAAGGCCTGGTAGGCAGGTGGGTGGAGCCCCACATTAGGGCCTGAGTGCGGAGTTGGGGCCAACAGCTGACTAAGGTGTGGGAGGTGAGAGAGAAAGCTGCCCAGCAGTGGGGACAGGCTGTGCAAAGGCCCTGGGGCCAGCACGAGGCATCACAGAAGTGCGGGGGCACTCTCATGAGAGGGGGCCAGGGCCAGGGCATCCAGGCTTGCCAGCTGCCCTGTTAAGGGTTCAGCCTCTGTCCTGAGGGTAAGGTCTTTGGGGTGGTGGGGTCTTAGGCAGAGGAGGGTGTGGCCAGAATCACACTTGAGCCTGAGTCCCTGCTTCGGGTGGGGCCTCACCCCGACCCTTTCCTTCCACCCTTTGAGAGTATTTGAGAGTAGGCTGTGTTCTCCACCTGCCTAGGGGTCTGTCTGTGTTCTGTCCACTCTGGGCCCTGTCCTGTCCCTGGCAGGAGGGCCGGAGGCAGGGGGTCCATGCCCTGGGCACCTCGTTCTGCCACAGCTGGTCAGGAAGGAGCAGGCGTCAGACACCAAGGACACTGGCATCCAGGAGCTTCTGCACCTGTTGAGCCTGGACCCCCAGCAGGCTTTGGAGAAGGTCGGTGCCCAGGCATGGGGGCTGTCAGTCCCTCTCCTCCCAAAGTGACTGCAGTGACCCCACGCCCTGTGTACCTGCAGGGTGGTGGATGGACACGAGACCTGCCATTGTGACTCCTGCACCCATGCGCAGGCTCCCGGGGTGCAGAGGGGAGGGGAGCAGCCAGCATCCGGCAGCGAGAGCTCTGCCCAGGGCGCCTGAGGTCCCCAAGCTGGGAGTCTCGCATGGCCAGGGCTCTGCACTGCATGCTCCAGCGGCAGGCAGCGTGGACAGCAGCACTCAGAGTGGGCTTGGGTGTGTGCGGGGGACTCATAAGGACAAGGTCAGTCCAGTCCTGGGGTCCAAGTCCTAAGGTAGCTCCCCAGGCCCCAGACTCAGGCGCCAGTCTAGACACCACCGCAGGAGTCACCGGGCTTGAGGTCCCCTCCCGGGAGCAGCCAGGGAGTAGCAGGCAGTCATGGGGCGGGGCAGCGGTCCAGCTCCTGCATCCCTGCAGCCTGGCGTGGCCCTGTAGATAGACCTGTGAGTGCCGCTCAGAGAGGTGGGCACAGGTCCCTGGCAGCAGCGTCCCCAGGCCCCCAGCAGCAGCGTCCTCAGGCCCCCGGCAGCAATGTCCCCAGGCCCCCGGCAGCAGCATCCCCAGGCCCCTGGCAGCAGCGTCCCCTTTCCCTTGGGTCCGCTCAGACCTTCCTCTTCCACCTGTACGGGCTGGTCCTTCAAGAGTGCGCTGACGTGAGCTGGTGCGGAAGCATGTGGTCAGCCTCCTGGAGGTGTCCCACCAGTCCCCCGACCAAAGGGAGGCGGGTTGGCACCCTGGGCACCCTCTGGTCCGCATAGCCCTGGCCTTGCCTCAGATGGGCCCCTGCTGATCCCGGGCCCCTGTCCCTCACTCCATGACCCTGTGTGGCCCTCAAGACACTGGAGAGTCTTGTCAGGCGCTGATTGGCAGGAACCACTGAGACCTGCCAGGCTGTGTGTGTCCTGGGCCCACTCTGGCAGAGGGGTCCCTGCTGGGAGGAATGGGGCCCCCCTGCCCAGTGTCAGTTGTAGCCTCCAGGGAGGGCTGGGAGTGTCTTCACTGTCTGTTGAGGACAGGCTCACGGGGTCCCCAGGTCCCCGGCCGTCAGGGCATCGCGATTGCCATGGGCTGGACGTCCGCCTCGCATCTGGAGGAGGTATGGGCCTTGCTGGAGCAGCTGGGTCACACCAGGTTCCCGAGGTTGGCCCTTGAGTCCTCAGACAGCCAGGTAGGGAGGTCCTGGGCCTGGGGCTGATGCTGAATGGGGCGACATGGCAGGGAGGGTCCGGGGCCTGGCCCCTGAGCCTGGGGAGCCTCCCCTGTGTCTCTGAGCCTCGGTCTGCTTATTGATGGCTTGAGGGTTTCCGCCCCCACCACCTTCCCCGAGGGCTGGTGTGGGGGACCCAGGCTGGATCATGGCGAAAGCATCGCTGTACTTGCTTTGGCCACAGAGGTGAGTCCTGGGGTGCCAAAGTGGGGTCTGGAATGAGACTTGGGCTGAGGACCAGGGCCTTGGGGCCTACCCTGACCCCAGGCGGCATGTGTGGCTGGGCCTCAGTGTCCTCACCTGCACACCCGAGCCAGGAGGACGTGTGGAGGACTTCATTCTCCTGGCCAGTCCCTGCCCCGGGGCCTCGCTGGGAGAGGACAGGAGACAGTGGAAGCAGGTGGTGCCGCCGGGGACTGCACAGGCTTCCTGGAGGGCTCACTAGCACCAGGGCTTCCTGGAGGAGTGGGCCAGCACCCGTCCTGGGAACTGGATCCCACGTAGGGTGTGGACACAGCTGGCTTTTGTCCAGATGCTGTGCACAGGGCTTGAAGCTTTCTCCCCGGCCGGAGGGGGTGGGAACTGGGTTGGTGTGGGGTGGGGTGGTGGAGGGGGTGGAGAGCCGAGAGCAGAGAGTCCCCCAAAGCCCTAACGCTCCCCACCCGTCCTGCAGCAGCCAGGCCTCGACCCGCACTAAAGCTGGGTCAGCAGCACCGCCCTGCTGTGCTATGGACAGATGGCCCTATGCGCCCAGGAGAAGCTCCTGGCCTGGGTGGACAGCGTCGCCTCCAAGATGGTGTACTATTTCTCACGCAGCCGCCACGTGAGTCCCCCAAGGCAGGGACCGAAAGGCAGAGAATGGCAGTGGGGGCCGGGGCCCACACACTCAGGGAGCAGCTCAAGGGACAGGCGCCTCCCTGTCACCTCACCCAATCCAGACTGACTCCCGAGGTGGCGCTTACAAGGGGATGGCAGGGCTGGGGTGGGGTGGTGACCAGGCGGAGCCCCAGGTCACCCCAGCATTACCTGCAGCTCTGGGTCCAGCCACCTTGGGTGCAGGGGCTGGGATGAGGCCTAACCAGGCCAGGGCAGAAGGCAGAGGACGGTGGGGCCGCTCCACACACAGCCCTGGGGCTAGGGAGGTGGGCGTGCCCTTTGCTTTAAAGGCACCAGGTCAAGTGCTCCAACATCCAACACTGCTTGGGAAACCCCAAGAGCCCCGTCGCCTGCAGCTGCCTGGGCACCTGGGGGGGTGCTCGGCGAGGGGCGGGGGTGCTGGGGCACCTGTGTAGGAGGGGATGTGTGTTGTGCCTGTGTGTCCTGTGCTGTGTATGTGATGTGTATGCTTGTGTTCTGTGTGTCTTATGTGGATGTTGTGTGTGCACACCATGTATGTTATATTATGTGTTGTCAGTGCTCTGTGTATGTATGCATGTGTGTTCCGTTTGTTGTGTGTTGTGAGTATACATGTGTGCTCTGTGTTGTGTGTATGTGTGAAGCCCTGTATATGTTGTGTATATTGTAGGCATGCATCTGTGCTTCACAGATGTGTGTATGCTGTTGTGTATGTAGCTGTGATACACAGCTAAAACTAACTCTTCTTTTCCTTGACTAAAAGCTGCTTGGGCTTTATGTTAGCCTTCTTGAGCCGGACAGACTCCATCTTGGCTCCTTCATTTTAGTGACTTTCTCCCCATTAAGTATGTTTAACTATAACATAAAGCAAGGTTGTGCTGACTCTGGGCACCCAGGAAAGCCTTTGTGAAGAGGCCGAGTGAAGTGGTTTCACCAGAGCCTGGGAATGCAGCTGCAGTGAGCGCCCAGAGCCCCCTTATCTGTGAGTTGTATGTCTTTCATGACAGCTGTACTCCTCACACGGGCACTGTTTTATTTCTTATGTATCAGTTTTTCTTTTTAACTTTTTGCTTTCTCTGCCTTTGTAAAAACTTTGTTTCATCTAGGTTCCCTCTTCCTGTTAAAACTAGTGTATGAAAGACCACCTAATTTTTTCTTTGGGGCGGAGAGAATTTTGGGCGTTAGCCACTGTTGGTCTCCGGCTTAATAAAGGACTCATAATTCATCCTCAGAGTGTGGCGCATTCCTTGACTCGCTCGGGTACAACACTGTTACCAGTTTAAGAACTTGCAACTGAATCCTGAAGTTGCCAGATACCTGTGGATCCGGAGGTCACAGGGATGGTGGTATATTTGAATTTTAGGAAGAGAAAATATTTGAGACTATTTTGCTCACAGTCCTGTGACTCTTTATGAACATCCAGTAATAAAGAAAATAATCTTATGCAAAGATGAATGCTCAGCCCTGGCAGATCTTGAGATCTGGTTGCAACCTCTCTACATGGGATCTAATGGTTTTGGCCTTGATCTCCGACTCATTGAGTACCCACGGTCCCTGGTGTTCTCCATGTCAAGCCACTGACACAAAATGACCTTTCATTCATGACAAAATTTAACTAATGCTTCTTGTGAAATAAAGCAGCAGGCAGGACCAGAAATATGGAAAGAAAAATGAGAGGGAAATGTTTATGGCATTAGCGCACCCCCGCAGGCTTTTCTCAAAAAGAGGATGCTGTCTGTAGGGACTGGATTTCTCTACAAAATGGTAACACTGGCCGGGCACCATGGCTCATGCCTGTAATCCCAGTATTTTGGGAGGCCAAGGCAGGTGGATCACCTGAGTTCATGAGTTCAAGACCAGCCTGACCAATATGATGAAACCCTGTCTCTTCTAAAAATACAAAAATTAGCCAGGCATGGTGGCACCACCTATAATCCCAGCTACTTGGGAAGCTGAGACAGGAGAATTGCTTGAACCTGGGACTTGGAGGTTGTAGTGAGCCGAGATCATGCCACTGCACTCCAGCTTGGGCAACAGAGTGAGACTCCATTTGGAAAAAAAACAGTGAGAACACTACTGTGTCTGAGAAGCTGTTGAATCATCATCCACACCAAGCCTCATTTGCACTCTGCAACCCCACTGCAAAGCATAAAATACACTTTAAATCTCAAAACAAACAAGGACTCCAACTGATTGATAAGAGAGCCAAGCAGGTTAACAGCTCTAAGAGGATGCAAAGCACCTGTTTGCGTCTTGGCACAAGTGTCATTTTAATGCGGCACAAATTCAACTTGTTCAGTAATTTTACACGTTGACATAGCAGCGATGCCTGTGAGCTTGTCTGCAATGCAGAATCTCAGGCCCCACCCTGACCTGCTGAATGAGAACCTGCAATTGGCAGTGTCCCCAGGTGATATGCAGCCACATTAAAATCTGAGAGACCTTGTCCTCCAGAGTTTTAGACCTCTGTGAAAGAAGTCATTGCTACTGCCCTCTATTGAACAGAACAAAGGACCATCCAGCCTCCTCCCAGCCTGCCTTCTCTCTCTTTAACAGTCAAATTAGCACCAACCGCCCAAGCCTTTCTAAAACAATGTGTGTATATGAATGAAACTGCACTTAAAAAGGATAAGTTCATTTCAGTATGTCCCTGTAGCTCCTAAAAGTACATTTAAAAAGAAAAATCAGTTTTAAATGCTTACTTCTGTAAACAGTATTCTTATTTGTCCCAGACTATCAATGTTGTCTTGAACTTTGACTCACTGGATGCCCACAGTCCCTGATATGGTCCATACCAGGCCACTGGCACAAAATGACCTTTCATTCCTGACAAAATTTAACTAATGGAATCTTGTGAAATAAAGCAGCAGACAGGACCAGAAATATGGGAAGAAAAATGAGAGGGAAGTGTTTAAGGCATTGACGCACCCCCGCCCCCAGGCTTTTCCCAAAAAGAGGATGCTGTCTATAGGGACTGGGTTTCTCCATAAATTGATCATTTTATTTCTAACTCTCTTTTCTTTCCCCATCACCATTCTGTCAGAGGCGTGTGAACCAGAGCAGCTCTATCTCTAATAGGAGCCGGCTAAGGCGGCTGAAACCTACTGGGCTGCGTTCCCAGATGGTGAAGGCATTCTAAGTCACAGGATGAGACAGGAGGTCAGCACAAAGTATAGGTCATAAAGACCTTGATGATCAAACAGCTTGCAATAAAGAGGCCAGCTAAAACCCACCAATACCAAGATGGCCATGAGAATGACCTCTGGTCATCCTCACTGCTACACTCCCACCAGTGCTATGACAGTCTACAAATGCCATGGCTACGTCAGGAAGTTACCCTATATGGTCTAGAAAAGAAAGGCATGAATAATCCACCCCTTGATTAGCATATCATTAAGAAATAACCATAAAAATAGGCAACCAGCAGCCCTCGGGGATGCTCCGCCTATGGAGTAGCCATTCTTTCATTCCTTTACTTTCCTAATAAACTTGCTTTACTTTACTCTGCGGACTCACATGCAAGAACCCTTTCTTGCATGAGATGCAAGAACCCTCTCTTGCATGAGATGCAAGAACCCTCTCTTGGGGTCTGGATCGGGACCCCTTTCCTGTAACAGTTGGCCAAGTACCACATAGGTTAGATGGCCATTTACATAACATTATGTCTGTTGACAGGAATTCCATGGGATGTTGTGGTTTTTGTTCTGCTCTGTTTTGTTTGAGACTAGCTGGGAAGTCTGGAGTATGTCCGGCTGGAGTCCATTCATCTGGGTTGGTCTAGTGCCTGTGTCTGAGGGAGTCAGTAGAAGGCTGAGACGGCACCGGGGGAGAAAGCTGATGTGACCCACTCTCTATTTTTTAAAAGGTATGAATCATCATGCTTTACCTTAAAATGCTAACGTTCAATAGTGGAGTGGTTTACTTTGAAGGTTAAGTTTTATTGTGCTATGGGAAATGTCATCATGATATATGTATCAATTCCATCTCATCTGGTTTGGGAATTTAAATGAAGCAAGTACATAGATGTTGTACTCAAACTCATGGAGGCTGCATTTAAATAGATACTTTGGGGCTGGGCGCCGTGGCTTAGCCTGTAATCCCAGCACTTTGGGAGGCTGAGGCTGGGGGGATTGCTTGAGCCCAGGAGTTAGACACCAGTCTGGGCAACATAGAAATACCTCATCTCTACAAAAATATTTAAAAATTAGCTGAGCATAGTAGCACATGCCTGTATTCCCAGATACTTTGGAGGCTGAGATGGGAGGATCACCTGAGCCTGGGAGACCGAGAATGTAGTAAGCTGGGATCACGCCACTGCATGCCAGCTTGGGCCACAGAGCGAGAACCTGCCAAATAAAAAGATACTTTGCCTTTCATTAGCACTTACTTCTTAATCTCAAGAATCTCCTCTCGGCCCTCAAAAGATAAAGTTGGTAATGATGGGGTTCAAGACACACTACCTCAAAACATGGCACCTTGGCATTGGAGACAGCAGCAACAGGAAGGTCCTTCTCATCTTCCTCTCACTCTTCTCCCCTGAAGCAGCCCGTAGTACCAGGGAAAGTCTCCGAACATTCCCCTGAAGGCAGACCTAAGACCGTTATTCAAGAGGCGCCCTCCCTCTATCTAGGCAAAGGAACATCCTTATCTCTGAAGACACAGGACCACAGAGAGGAGTGTAAACAGGCCCTGCCGAGTTCCCCACACTGCGTTACCACCAGACCATACTTGCTTTTTATTCAACTGTGCTTCTCCATCATCTACTTCTTCATCAAAATGAACACAAAAAATACACAGGTCTACTGGTTTCTTTGGGTGTTTCCTTATAAAGTCTCCTGCATCATGTAAAACTTATGTCAAATACATGGTCATGATTTTCTCTTATTAATCCCCCTTTTTTTTTCTCATAAAGGCCTCAGTCATGATGGGAAGGAAAAATATGCCTTTTTCTCTACAGTACAGTTGATGCGAATGTATGTTTCAATATTACTGGTGGCATCCCAGAAACTGTGTTCTCTGGAGGGTTCCCAACAGTCTTTAAATAATCCCTAGTAAAACAGCAGAAAGAGCATTTCCAGGTGGCAATGGGGCTGGAAGTGATATGACGTTTGTACGTGATGAAATACTCATTTTCTGAAATAAAGAATCTGTGAAGAGAGGAATTATGACTAGTATTTACATCAACTTTTCATAAACATCCCCAAATTCCAGGCACAAGACAAAAGGCATGACTCACCTCACAGTAGGCGCTGTGGCCGGGGAAGTGGCCCTCGTGGAGATTGCTTCCCTAATGCCTGAGAATGGCTCTGCTGAGATCTGTCGGAAGCTGATAATAGGGTATTTCACTTGAGTATGGCCAGTCAAAATCTGGTTTTTGATCAAGAGCATTTCCTCAGCTAAAAATGTCATGCTTCCAGACCTTGATTTGATTTTTTTGGTAGATCATGACTGAAAAGACCGAAGGCTTGAAAAAACAATATAGATGATCGCAATCTTTAATTTCTGTCGTCTTTGGACTACACATGAGATTATTCTGATGGCTGGGGCTTGAATTCTTCTGTGTGCTGGAGCTTCAGCAGGGCAGGAAGTTCCTCTCCCCTTCCTATCCCTCTTCTCCTCATGTCCAGATCCCCACCTGCAGGAGGCCTGCCTGTGGGTGGAGGAGGCAGTGCCTATAGGAGCTTGTTCAAAAGCCACACTTCAGGCCGTGCAGAGTGGCTCACGCCTGTAATCCCAGCACTTTGGGAAGCCAAGGCAGGAGGATCACTTGAAGCCAGGATTCAAGATCAGCCTGGGCAACATAGTGAGACCCAATCTCTACAAAAAAATTTAAAAATTAGCTGGGCATGGTGGCACAGACTTATAGTCCCAGCTACTCAGGAGGCTGAGGCAGGAGGATCATTTGCACCCAGGAGTTGGAGGCTACAGTGAGCCATCATGGCATCACTGCACTCCAGCCTGGGCAACAGAGTGAGACCCTGTATCACACACACACACACACACACACACACACACACACAGACACACACACACACAGCCACACTTTGTGACCCCAGTCTCAGAGGTTCTACTTGGTCTGAGGTGGGGTTAGGAGTCAGCATTTTTATAAGCACCCCACCAGATGATTCTGAGGAGTGATCTTCAGAATATGTTCAGAGAAGCACTGACTAAACCTAGTTAATTCCTTATATTTAAGAAAATGTTATTTTAAAATACAGAAGTGTAGGATGAGGAGGAAGTGGAACCCTTGTACATTTAGTGTGAATGTAAAATAGTGCAGCCTCTACGGAAATCAGTATGGCAGTTCCTCAAAAAGTTAAATATAAAATTACCATATGATCCAGAAATTCCACTTCTGGGTATACATCCAAAAGACTTGAAGGCAGGGACTGGAAGAGATATTTGCACACTCATGTTCCTAGCAGCATTACTCACAATAGCCAAGAGGTGGAAGCAACCCAAGTGCCTGACAGGATGAGTGGAGAAGCCAAATGTGGTCTATCCGTACAACGGAACATGATTCAGCCTTAAAAACGAAGGAAATTTTGGCCGAGTGTGGTGGCTCACGCCTGTAATCGCAGCACTTTGGGAGGCCAAGGTGGGTGGATCACCTGAGTTCAGGAGTTCGAGGCCAGCCTGGCCAACATGGTGAAACCCCATCTCTACGAAAAATACGAAAAATTAGTGGGACATGGTGGTGGGCGCCTATAATCCCAACTACTCAGGAGGCTGAGGCAGAAGAATCGCTTGAACCCAGGAGGCAGGGGTTGCAGGGAGCCAAGATTGAGCCATTGTACTCCAGCCTGGGTGACAAGAGCAATTCCATCCTTTTTTTAAAAAAAATTTAAAAAAAAGGAATTCTGATATGCTACCACATGCATGAACCTTGGAGACATTATGCTAATTGTAATAAACCAGTCACAAAAGGACAATACTGTATGGGTCCCCTTATATGAGGTACCTAGAGTGGTCAACTTCACACATACAGAAAGTAGAATGGTGGTTGCCAGAGGCTTTGGGGAGGAGAGAATAGGGAGCTGCTTCCTGGGCAGAGTTTCTGTATGGGAAAATACAAAGTTCTGGAGACAGGTGGTGATGGTTGCCCAAGAATGTGAGTGTATTCAATGGCACTGAAGTGTCCACTTAAAAAAATGTTTGAGACGATAAACTTTGTTATATGTGTTCTACCATGACTTTAAAAAATCGTAGAAAAAATTATTCAATACCCCTTAAAGGAAAGGACTTAACTGGAAAAATAAATTATTATCTCTGTGACTGTTTTTCAGGTAGGAGATGGAAAAATACTAGTTAAAACTCACTTTTAAAGCTGGATGGAGTGGGTCGCACCTATAATTTCAGTACTTTGGGAGGCTGAGGCTGGCGGATTGCTTGAGCATAGGAGTTCAAGACCAGCCAGGGCAACATGGTAAAATTCCTTCTCTACAAAAAAATACAAAAATTAGCTGGGCATGGTGGTGTTCACTAGTAGTCCCAGCTACTCAGGAGGCTGAGGCAGGAGGATCACTTGAGCCTGGGAGGCCAAGGCTGCAGTGAGCCAAGATTGCACTGCTATACTCCAGTCTGGGCCTGGGTGACAGGGTGAGACTCTGCCTATTTAAAGAAACAAACAAACAAACAACAACAAAAAAAGCCTAGAACTCAGACATTAAAACACTTTTTCAAGGCCAGACGTGGTATAGCCAGGATCTGACTCCAGTCAGCTGACCCCACGGCTCCGCCACAGCTGTCCCCTCTGCCCACTCTGGTTCATTTCTGTTTGGGTGTAAAGACTCATAAAAAGAGAGTGTGGTGCAGACTCTGAAGTTTCAGGTTTGGGTTCCTGAAATGCTGCTGTGAAGGGAGGGAAAGAGACAGAAGTTTCCATTTTTGAATGTGTTCATCTGACTGACAGAAGACAGCAGTCTGTTGGAATTGCTGGCCTGGCATTCAAGGGAGGGGTGGATTTGGGAGCTGTTGTTGAGCTAATTGGTAAAAGCAGAAAGTCGGTAAGCTCAGCAGAGAGAGAAAGGAGGAAAAGGGGCAGAAAAGAGGGAAGTGAGAGGAGCCCAGAGCCCATGCGAGAAGCTGGGGAAATGCCCACACTGTTCAGTAAGCAGACAGAGGAGCCAGCCAGGAGCCAGGTGACAAAAGCAGCAGGTGCACCCTGGACGCCCAAGATGAGCCTGAGAGGCTCGTACTGTGGCACACTGCAGTGTCATGGGCTCCGAGAACAGATTAGCCTATGTAGATCATGTTTCAGGCCCACAGTTCTGGAATCTCCATAACAGCTATGTGAGATCAGCAGAGAAGTGTCATCGTTTACTCTTTACTAATAAGTCAGCAACCACAATATTGGTCAATTTCTCAAGGTCATACACCAATACTAGTCCATATCTTCCAAGTCCGGATTCCCACTCCCTGATGAAGAGAGTGCGGCGCGGGAGAGGGAGCCACGCTAGGCAACAGGGATGCATCACAAGTAGAGACAAAAAAAAAAAAAAATCCTAAAACCAATGATACTAGTGATTCTACACAAAATGCAAATGCACCTTCCTGAGAAATCTTTTTGTGGTGTACGTTCTAGACAATTGCTGCAGTTATTGGTGAGTTTTACTAGTATATATGTAAGTTTCCAATTAACACAGTTGAATTACTTATTCTCTCATCATCATCATCTCACACATACAGAAGTTACTCTGGAGAATTCTCAGTGATTCTGGCTTACCAGGACTCATCCACAGGACAGTGTTTTGAGAATAAATTGGTAACACTTTGGAATCACTCAAGTTTGCTTCCGGCCCATTACCTGGCTCCAACCCTGTGGTACCACCCCCTGCTACTGTGTTTAAAGGCTGGGCACAATGGCTTACACCTATAATCCCAGCACTTTAAGAAGCTGAGGCAGGTGAATTACTTGAGGTTAGGAGTTCAAAACCAGCCTGACCAACATGGTGAAACCCTGTCTGTACTAAAAATACAAAAATTAGCTAGGCATGGTTGCAGGTGCCTGTAATCCCAGCTACTCAAGAGGCTGGGACATGAGAATCGCTTGAACCCGGGAGGCAGAGGTTGCAGCGGGCCGAGATGGTGCCTCTGCACTCAAGCCTGGACCACAGAGTGAGACTAAGGCAGATTTGAAATAACTGAGGAGAGCAGGGTGATTGTAAAGATGAAGCAGAATTTGCAGCACTTCGATTTTGTCATTTTATATGATGACTTGTGTGATGGTGAATACTGAGTGTCAAGTTGATTGGATTGAAGGATGCAAAGTATTGATCCTGGGTGTGTCAGTGAGGGTGTTGCCAAAGGAGATTAACATTTGAGTCAGTGGGCTGGGAAAGGCAGATCAACCCTTAATCTGGGTGGGCACCATCTAATCAGCTGCCAGTGCGCCAGAATAAAAGCAGGCAGAAGAACGCGGAAGGACTAGCCTGGCTTCTCCTCCAAGGCTACATCTTTCTCCCGTGCCGGCTGCTTCCTACCCTCGAACATCAGACTCCAAGTTCTTCAGCTTTGGGACTTGGACTGGCTTCCGTGCTTCTCCTCAGCTTGCAGACGGCCTATTGTGGGACCTCACCTCCACCTTGTGATTGTGTGAGTCAATACTTCTTAATAAACTCCCATTTATATATATGTATATGTATATATATATATATATATATAGAGAGAGAGAGAGGAGTCAATACTTCCTAACAAACTCATATATCTATCTATCTATCTATCTATCTATCTATCTATCTATATATATATATATGTATATATCCTATTCTGTCCCTCTAGAGAATCCTAATACAGTTGGAAATTTATTTATTTTTTTTTTGAAACAGAGTTTCACTCTGTCACCTTGGCTGGAGTGCAGTGACGTGATCATAACTCACTGCAGCCTTGACCTCCTGAGCTGAAGTGATTCTCCCACCTCAGCCTCCTAAGTATCTGGGATGCCTGGCTTTAGAAAAAAAAAATGTACAGGTAGGGTCTCCCTATGCAGTCAAGTCTGGCCTTGAACTCCTGGCCTCAGGCAATCCTCCCACCTTGACCTCCCAAAGTGCTGGCATTACAGGCATGAGCCACCTTGCCCAGCTGGGATTTTTTTGTGTGCTTAAAATGTAAAAGAGTGAAACTGAGTGCCACCTGTGAAGTGTGATTTTTTTTGTTTGGTAATTGCAATTTTAGTTTATACCTGAAATATTTTAGAAAACGTAAATAATATCTCTAAAATTAAAACATATCCTTTTTAATTGAAAGAATAATCATTATTACTGATTATTACATGAACGGTGGTGGAAATAATTTCGTGTGTAGAAGACACGTGGCGTTAGATACTCTAGGTACACCACTGCATGCATGCCCACGCTGGAGCCCAGCCCCCAGGTGAACGCTGGCCCTGGTGAAAGGTGGCTGCCACCACAGCTCCACCTCTTTCCCCTTTTACTTTCCACTCAGTTTGCAGATTCCCAGCGAGGAGGTGGCATAACTGTCAGAGATCTCAAGCACCTCGAGATATTCTCTATCACCTCTCTCCTTTTACTTTGAGAGTGCACAAGGCTTTAGAAAGTGAAAGGTAGCTTTTCTCAAACAGGATAGAGATCCCTATTCTGGGATGGTTAAGAAAACCCCAAGGTCTAAGGGGAGAAGTGGATTTTGGAGAAGTGATTGTCCCAAGGAGCTCACAAAAATAGTTATCCAGTTTTTCTAATGTAGCTTAAAATTAGCAATTAAGGAAACTGATCATTTCAAATTCAATATTAAAAGATGTCTGGCCAGGTGCAATGATTCACGCTTGTAATCCCAGCACTTTGAGAAGGCCAGGCGGGAGGATCATTTGAGGCCAGGAATTCAAGACAAGCCTAGGTAACGGCGCGAGACCCCCTCTCTACAAATTAAAAAAAAAAAAGTATTCCCAATCATTTGATTTTATAAATATAAATAGACATTATATAAATACACATGTAGAAACAGATAAATATGCATATATAAAAGATGTAATTATTAAATATGTGTATGTGTATATATACGAAAGATGTAGTGTTAATATTGTGTATGTGGAGACATATAAACTGATGGGCATATGTGTATGTTACATGAAATTGTAAATTTCAAAGAAAACTATAGTATAGGGACATCAATGTCAATTGATGAGCTCCTTCACCCAAGGTGGAGTGCAGTGGCACAATCACAGCCCACTACAACCTTGAGCTTTTGGACTCAAGCAGTCCTCTGCCTCAGTCTTCCAAGTCACTGGGATTACAGGTGCATGCCACTCTGCCAGGCTAATTTTTTAAAAAATGTTTCGTAGAGACAAGAGCTTCTTATGTTGTCCAGCTGGTCTCAGAACTCCTGGCTTCAAGCGATCCTCCAGCCTTGGCCTCCCAAAGTGCTGGGATTACAGGTGTGAGCCACTGTGCCTGGCCTCTGTTTTCACTAGGCATCATTGAGTGAATGGTTTGCACTCATTTCTTCTCACAGAATTTACTACAAAATGCAGAAAAGCCTACTTTCCTTTAGATGTTAAAAAGTACCCACCTTCCATAAAAATTAAAAAACTACTTGAATGACTTTCAAATGTTTTTAAAAGAAAGAAAATAGGCCAGGTGCAGTGAGTGGCTCACACCTGTAATCCCAGCACTTTGGAAGGCTGAGGCAGGCAGATCACCTGAGGTCAGGTGTTTGAGACCAGCCTGGCCAACATGGTGAAACCCCGTCTCTACTGAAAATACAAAAAATTAACCATGTGTGGTGGCAGGCGTCTGTAATCCCAGCTCCTCGGGAGGCTGAGGCAGGAGAATCTCTTGAATCCAGGAGGCGGAGGCTATAGTTACCTGAGATCTCGCCATCGCACTCCAGCCTGGGAAACAAGAGTGAAACGCCATCTCAAAAAAAAAAAAGGAAAAGAAAAAAGAAAGAAAAACTTTAATAACACTTTAATAACAGAGGACATGCAGATAAATGTAAGTCACGAAAAAGAATGTATTTTGACATTTTCAACAGAGTATAAAATCGTCAAAGGTCTATGTTGAGTACATTACAAAGATCCAGATGCTACCTAGGGAATACTAGGAAAGGCTTGTATTGACTTCTAAAGCAGTGCAAGTGGATTAAAGGCACCTAAGTCAATCCAGCATGCCCGAGGAGGGTTCTGAACCCGCTAATACATAACCAATCAGCCAGTCTTGAGTTTGCTGAAAAATCTAGTTCATACTTTAAATCCCATGCCAAAACTGTAGTTACTTTAGGGAATCCTAACAAGAAAGGATAATTTATAGTCTCTGTGGGATCTCCTTAAGTTTTAAGTTGATTCAGAGCATGTAGCCCAACTCAGCCCAAATGCCCCCTAGTGCCAGTAAGAAGCCCCAGTGGACTTCTAGAACATCCCCATACCCTAAAGCCTTACCCTTGACAAAAACCAGAGAAAGTGATGGTAGGTTCGTGCAAACTGGCATTGCCCAGTGACAGCCTCCAGAGTTTTGGCTTCAGAACCATCTCAAAATCCATACCAAGTACAAGATATGGTCTTGTGTTAGATTTCATATCAATCTCTACCTGATGCTTAATTCTCCCTTGACGTTTCACTGTGGAAGACACTTCCGGAGAATTGAAGAGACACAATGTATGCTGCTGAGCTGTGGCTCCACTAGGAGCTGACAGAAGGCAAGAGAGGGATTTTTCAGCTAAATCTTGGTGTTTTTCCTCTATGTGGTTTTGAAGAGGTTTTATTCTAAATCTTTGAGAACTTCCTGTACTCATTACCTAAGTTACACACTTGGCTCAATGTGATTTTTGTAAAGACATAGGACTCCCACAGGAAACAAGACAGACACAAATATACTAACATTTTGTTGAGGTTATAGGTGCTGTAAATAACAGTAGTTGCTGGTACAAACAGAACAACTGGGAACTGTGTTATTCTTCTTCTTTTTTTTTTTTTGAGACTGAATCTCACCCTGTCACCCAGGCTGGGTGCAGTGGTGCGATCTTGGTTCACTGCAACCTCTGCCTCCCAGATTCAAACAATTCTCCTGCTTCAGCCTCCCAAGTAGCTGGGATTACAGGTGCCCACCACCACGCCCAGCTTATTTTTGAATTTTTAGTAGAGATGGGGTTTCACCATGTTGGCCGGGCTGATCTCAAACTCCTGACCTCGTGATCTTCCTGCCTCAGCCTCCCAAAGTGCTGGGATTACAGGCATGAGCCACAGGGCCCGGCCATGTATTCCTTTCTGTATGAATATCACAAACATAACATTTATGTTGACTCCATATCTGTTTCCAAAGAGCTCAAAAGCCTTTTCCCAAGAGGTTTGTAAGAGGTTTCCAAAGCACAGTCCACACCAAGGTTGGTGTGGGAAACCTCGCTCCAAGGCAGTTGGAGATGCAGTCTTCTCCTATATTTCGCTCAAGGCTAAGTCTTACAGAGGCAGAACAAATGACCACAGGTCTGATGTCAACCATGAGAGATTCCCATGGCTGAGGTTACCATGGGTCACAACACCTAGACTTCACTTTGATTTTCAGAAGCAAGGCTGCCATCATCAGGTCCTCTATAAAATGGCCAATGGCCTTCCTCTGAGTATGTCTCCAGTGACAATGACAAGTTTCTGTCTAATATAATTCACCTCTCTGTCTGCTTTGCAACCACTTTAGAGCAAGGATTTTTCTTCTACCTTTTCTGTATCCTGCAGAGAATAGATGCTCAAAAGAGTAAATTCTCAATGAAATTCACTCCGTTGGCTCATGCCTGTAATCCCAACACTTTGGAAAGCTGAGGCAGGAAGATCACTCACATCCAGGAGTTTGAGACCAACCTGAGCAACAATGCAAGACCTTGTCTATAAGAAAAAAAGAAAAAGAAAGAAATTCAATCCATTGTTATTTTCATTGCTGCAATGAAATGAAAATTGTGATGACCTCAAATCTTTTCTTAGTTTGTACAAGAAGGTTAAGTGGGTTGAAAGTGAAACTGTTTGAGGCCTCTGGAAGTTTGGGAAAGAAGCAAAATTTGGCCTGAGAACAACAGAACTGCATACATGACATGTAATTTTTGCTTTTATTTGTGCCTCTAAGCCCTCTGACTATTTAAGGAAGAACTATAAGGCGACAATGAGTTAGAACAGGCAAGTCCTATAAAAAGGCCCTATGAAAACATCTTTTCAGACTCCTTTACCTCCACCCAAATACCCACCAGAATGGGTCACTCTTAAAACTTTGTACTTCGAAGAAGCTGTAGTTGTAAGAATCACCTTCTTGATATACTGCCAAAGTGTTCTTTCCTGGAAGAGAAATATGGAAAGGTAGAGGGCGTGTCATGGGAAGCCCACTCCAAAATAGGGATACCGGTGCAGGAAGAGCACTGAGGAGGCCCTGGGAGGATGCCTGAGAGGAGTGAAGGCCACAGGAGAAGCAGCAACAACCAGGACTCAGTGGGCCTCCAGGGAGCTCTGGGGCCGTGATGGTCCTTTGGAGTTGTTATTTTCTCATACTTCTGGAGGCTGGAAGTTCAAGATCCAGGTGTCAGTAGGTTTGATTTCTGCTGAGGTTTGCAAATGTCTACTTTGACTTGCAGGGATGTCTCCTCTTGCTGTGTCCTTTCCCTCTGTGCACACCAGCCCCTGGTGTCGCTTCCTTTTTTTTTTTTTTTTTTTTTTTTTTGAGACAGAGTCTTGCTCTGTTGCCCAGGCTGGCATGCAATGGCGTGATCTCGGCTCACTGCAACCTCCTCCTCCTCCTCCTGGGTTCAAGCAATTCTCCTGCCTCAGCCTCCTGAGTAGTTGGTACTACAGGCACGTGCCACCACACCCAGTTAATTTTTTGTATTTTTAGTAGAGACAGAGTTTCACCATGTTAGCCAGGATGGTCTCGATTTCCTGACCTTGTGATTTGCCCACCTCAGCCTCCCAAAGTGTTGAGATTACAGGCCTGAGCCACTGCGACCAACCTTTGCTTTTCAGACAGATCTAAATCTTTCCTGTGGTATACAGGGGAGGCTAGTTTCTAATCAATGGCCATAAGACATTTAAGTAAGATGTTTTAAATGATCAATATAAGAAATGTCTAAAGTCATTAGCTGGAGTAACACAAGATTGGGATCTTTCATCTTTGAGGAAAGAGTACCTTTTGTATAGATCATTGATTAAAATACAGAGACAGAGGAGAGGCAACAGATGTTAAAGCCTTTACCCTGCAAAGAAACCAGCATCAGCTGACTTCAGTGAGTGAGCATTTCCTTTAAGTGACTCCCTTACACAGTAATTTGCACCAAGTGACAGAAATGGTAAATGACAGAGCCAGCATTTCAAGGTACATCTGTCTGATTCCAAATCACATTACCACCCTGCAAATCATGTTGCCACTCTAGCAAATCACATTGCTAGAGTGGCAATATGGCATCATAGATAGAAGCCCTGGGTCTAGAATACCTGTGTATGAATCCTGACAACCTTGCTTACTAGCTGTGCATCTTTGGGGAAGTCACTTAAACTCAATGAGTTTCTACATCTTTAAAATGAGTCTGTTAGCACCCACTGCTGAGCGTTGTTGTGAAGTTTAAAAATTATTATACACATGAAGGAACCAGGACATAGTGGGCACTCAATAAACGGACTTCTTAAGGCATTCTTGGAATGGGATTCTTGGGCAGCCACTGTACTGTGATGACTCTTATGGAGTCTGTGTTAAAGTCACTACACATTTTTTATATGAACTTCAGAATACTCTCCTCAACTTTTGTCCATTCAAATGCTACTCTTTCTTCAGAGCCCATTTTACTGAGAAGCCTTATACAACTGACCCAAACTCTTTTCTCCTTCATCTCCCAGCTCCCCTCACAACCCCAGCCCTAGATCTTCTAGAAGACCTTTTGCCTGTACCTGTACGCTTATTATTCACACAACTCACATAACACTTAGTGTACAGGGTTTAGGTTAAGCATTCTTAATCTGAAATCCAAAATCTGAAACTTTTTGAGCACCAACATGATGCTCAAAAGAAATTCCTACTAGAGCATTTCAGATTTTGAATTTCTGGACTTGGGACTTCTAAGTATAATGCAAATATATATTTTTTTTACCCTGAAATCTGAAACACTTCTGGTCCCAAGCATTTTGGATAAAGGATAATCTGTACCCATAACTGTACTACAGCTTATCTCTTTGGTTATTCACAGTTCCTAACTTCAATTTAAAACAATTACAATGTCTCTTATTATGGTACGCTATGAACAAGCTAAAACAGAACAAATGCCATTTTTCACCAAAATAGTATCATTAGATGGAATGGTGTTACAGTTCAATAGATTTGTTAGTACCATCCTATATGTGTGTTATGAATTAAGTGGGCTTTTATAGGCTGGTCTAGAAATAAAAGCAACTTTTATAACAGTATTTCTACTGGAATTTTCAAGTTCCAAACAAACATCAAATTACTTCAAAAACCAACCTACTTACAGTTTAGAAACTGCCATTTTTTTCTTCCCCATCTAGTTTAAAAGCTGCTTGAGAGCAGGAGGTATATATTTTGTTTCTTTGATTCTTGGTGCTTTACTAGAGTCCATACTCACTAATTGCTTTTTGGTGATGGTAATACATTTTTAAAATTGCTTAAATACAGTGGAAAAGAATTTTTGCATTAACAAGAGTCTTTCTCCTATTAGGAGCTAATGCTCATGGTCAGGCCTCTGATTGTTCTTCCATCTTACTTGAAGCTGCAAGTGGAGGAAATCCAGATGCCGTGGCTCTCTTGCTGGAGTATGGAACTGATGCCAACATCCCTAAGAATTCAGGCCACCTGCCCATCCATGTGGCAGCTGACAGGGGCCACTTACTGTAAGTTCAATTACATTATTGTAAATAATAAAAACAGTAATAGCTACCTTTTATTTTGAGCTGCTTCTAAAAACTTTATTATCTTTATTACTGATCCCACAACCTAAACATACCTTTTAAAGATGAGAAACTCTTCAGCTAGAAAGAGCTAGAAATGGCTTTACCAGGCATCCTCTGAAGCCACCAAAGAGATATAAAACTTTTTTCTCAGGTACTTAGGCAATATGGGAAGCCTCAGGTCTCTGGGCTAATTCTGAGTTTTATAGCCTAGACAGTAATTCCATTCAGTTTTACTTGTTACCTGAGCTTCTGGATGAAGGAATTATGCTTTTTTTTTTTTTGGTTGGAGATTCTATATGTGCCATCTTAATATTGATACTGTCTAGTATTAATTTAAAACAATAATAAACAAGTTAGTGCTACATCTTAAAAACAATGTTGAAATCCATTTTGAAATTCTTTCTCAGAGCTCTAAAGATACTGATTCCAGTTACGGATCTTGCTGCCATTAAGCAAAGTGGCATCAGTCCAGTTCACTGTGCAGCAGCAGGAGCACACCCTCAGTGCCTGGAGCTCCTTATCCAGGCTGGATTTGATGTGAACTTCATGTTGGATCAGAGAATTCGCAAACACTACGATGACCACAGGAAGTCAGCTTTGTATTTTGCTGTATCAAACAATGACCTCTCTTCAGTCAAACTGCTTCTGGGTGCTGGAGCTCTGCCTAATCAAGACCCGGTTAACTGCCTCCAGATAGCCCTCAGGATGGGCAACTATGAGCTGATCAGTCTGCTGCTAAGGCATGGGGCCAATGTCAATTACTTCTGCAGAGTTAACCCTTTACATTTCCCATCAGCACTGCAATACACACTGAAAGATGAAGTCATGCTCAGGATGCTGCTGAACAATGGGTATGACACAGAGCGATGTTTTGATTGCCCTCATGGGGACAAAGTCCATCCTTCCTATACTTCTGAAGGCTGGACATCTACAGTTATCAAAGATACTAAGGTAAGTCCACAGTATTGGCTGTATTCCCTTACAGTCATTATTTGTGGCCCTGGATCTATAGCAATATATAGACTACATCCATTCTCTCCAGAAGTTGGTTGAAGAGATCCTAGTATAATAAATATATGATAAAATAATGATAAAAACAAACACAATAGTAGAAAGATATAAAAGGAACAGAAACAGTACAGAGATAAAAGTGATTTAACTCTGCCTAGCAATGTGAGGAAGTTTCACAAACGAAGCAACTGATTAAATGATTTCTTTTGATCACATTTCTGATGAAAAATGAATCAGAATAAGTACAGTTGCCCACTATTATCCTTCCGTTTTTGAGCCATTTTTCCCTCTTGGCTTTCATCACACCACATCTCCTTTGACTGCGATGCTAAACCATAGATACTTCGTGTTTCTCATTGACTTTTATAATTCTGACTTCGTTTCCCTCAGTTCTGTGAAGTAATAACTTTGTCATGGCTGCAACATCTCTCTGGAAAGGTTGTTCGAGTGATGCTTGATTATGTTGATCAAGTTCGGATCTGTTCAAAGTTGAAAGCCGTGCTCCAAAAACAGGGGATCTGGTCAGAAATACATTTTATCTTAAGTGAGTATCCTTGTAGAAGACTTGTTATGAAAATACTAATTGTATTCTTATTTGGTTGTTTTAGAATTAGAACACCCTTCTCTTCCGGTTAAAAGCTTGACTTAAACCAGAAAAATGCTGTTCCTATCTTTAAAAATGTTTCTAACTATACTTAATTTGTATTTATTACCTTTTCTAAGGAGATAAAATCTGTTAGATAACTACTTATTATATAGGTAACCATGGCTATGACAGAACACTATGACACAGGAATGAAAAGCTATGATATGGCAATAAAAACAAGGATGAGAAAAAGCTAAGAGCTACGTCTGTAGAGGGTATCAAATGACCTTCTTCAAACCAAATTCTTTCAAAGTAGCACATAAGACAAATTAATAATTTATTTCATGTTATTTTCCCTTGGGTGGTAATCTTGTTTCTAGCCTGTCCCCAAGGGGATTAAAACATGCAGATTTTTTTTTTTTTTTGGAGACAGAGTCTCGCTGTGTCAACCAGGCTAGAGTGCAGTGGCACAATCACAGCTCACTGCAACCTCCGCCTCCTGGGTTCAAATGATTCTCCTGCCTTAGCCTCCCGAGTAGCTGGGATTACAGGCATGCGGGCATCACACCCAGCTAATATTTGTATTTTTAGTAGAGATGGGGTTTCACCATGTTGGCCAAGCTGGTCTTGACCTCTTGACCTCAAGTGATCCACCCGCCTTGGCCTCCCAGAGTGCTGGAATTATAGGTGTGAGCCACCACACCTGGCCACATGCAGATTTAAGAACTTTAGATCTCACAGGCCAGATGTACAATTGATGCCAGTCTTTGGACTCTAATTTGACAAGGCACTGGAACCATATCTACAAGGATTGCAATGAGAAATGAAAAATTGTTTCCCTATTGACTTTGCCATTTAGTCACAGCAAAGGGAATGCTATCAAATACATTTGCTAACAAAACCCTAAGATACTAAAAAATAAGTTATTTTTTTCTTTGGATAATGTGTCTTTTCCTTTTAGCAAACCCTCGCTCTCTAAAACACTTGTGTCGCCTAAAGATCCGGAAGTGCATGGGACGTTTACATTTGCGCTGCCCTGTCTTCATGTCATTTCTTCCATTACCCAATCGTCTAAAAGCATACGTCCTTTACGAAGAATACGACCTTTACGGACAAGGAATTTTTACAGGAACCTGGTAATCAAACCATTCTAATGGAAAAGGTATAATTCTGCAGCTGTATTCCTTAAAATTTGACTTATGTATGATTCATATTTTTTGCTTCATACTTATATATGATTCATATTTTTTACCCGCCAACTAAAATCTCAATGCAATCTAAGTCCTTTAAAAAGTACCTCTGCTTAGGAGGCTAAGGCAGGGGGATTGCTTGAGCAGCAATGGAAGGTCAAGGCGGCAGTGAGCTGTGATCACACCACTGCACTCCAGCCTGGGTGACGAGAGCAAGACATCTCTAAAAGAAAATTTTCTTAAAAAGTAGCTTTGAACATAGCCTCTCAACATATAAATGACTAGCATTCTCAAGGCAGTTTAAAAAAAATAAAACCCAAATAGTAAAAATTTCAATTAACTGAAATATACCAGTTATAATTCTGTATTGATCTTACATTAAGTGCACAAATCCAATGTATGTGCTCAAAATAATAGATGGCACTTCTGAGAAATCAAGATAACTCATTACAGTATCTTTTTTATAGAGAAGTATGTATGTCTCCCTTATCTTCAGAAGATACATTCCAAGACCTTCAGTGGATGCCTGAAAAAGGGGATAGTATAGATCTCTATACATACTATGGTTTTTCCTATATATACTATGTTTGTTCCTATACAGCTACTATCGTTGAACAATGTTTCAGTCATCAGTGGACCACATATGTGATGGTGGTCCCATAAGATTATAATGCTGTATTTTTACTGTACCTTTTCTATGTTTACGTACATACTTACCATATGTTATAACTGCCTATTCGGTGCAGTAACATGCTGTACAGATTTGTAGCCCGGGAGCAACAGGCTGTATACCACATGGCCTACGTGTGTAGTACACCATCCCATCTAGATTTGTACAAGTGGCTCTATGATGTTTGCACAATGACAAAATCACCTAACAACACATCTCTCAGTAGGTATCCCCATCTTTAAGCCAGTTGTTAAGCGACATACGACTGTACACGCATGCCCTACAGTGTGAATACACTGGACAGATGGATGATTCAGGTCCCAGGCGGGACAAGGTGGGATGGTGAGAGACTTCATCATGTTACTCAGAATGGTGTGCAATTTAAAACCCATAAATTATTTATCTCTGAAATTTTCTTTTTAATACTTTTGTTGGTTTTTTTTTTTTTTTTTTTTGAGATGGAGTCTTGCTCTGTCACCCAGGCTTGAGTGCAGTGGCACAATCTCAGCTCACTGCAATCTCCGCCTCCCGGGTTCAAGTGATTCTCGTGCCTCTGCCTCCCAAGTAGCTGGTATTACAGGTGTGTGCCGTCATGCCGGGCTTATTTTTGTAATTTTAGCAGAGACGGGAGTTTTACCGTTAGCCAGGCTTGTCTCGAATGCCTGACCTCAGGTGATCCGCCCACCTCAGCCTCCCAAAGTGCTGGAATTACGGGTGTGAGCCACCACACCTGGCCTCCTTTTAATAGTGTTGGACCATTAGTAACTGAAACCACACAAAGGGAAACCATGGATAAGACCTCCTGTACATCACAGTGATTGAACTGAATATATACTGACCCTAGTACATGACTTAGAAGTTGGCTGTTCTTGTGTAAAAGTCCCAATACCAGCTTAGTGTCTATTACCATTTCTTTGTAGAGTCAAGTACAGAGGTAGGGTAATTAATTGAAACAGAACCTTCAATTGAAATTTCATTATTGAGAAACATGTGTCCCTTCTTTCCACAAAACCCTGGCTATGGCTGACCATTTACTGGTTAATGTGATCACTGGAATTGGAATTACAAGTGTTTTCAAATGAATGGTGGCTTATGGTTTCTGTATTGAACCAAGCCTGATAATGAACATGAAGGGGCTCACTGATGGCAGATTTTTATTTCTATATATTTCATACTGCACATAAGTATAGGTTTCTTTTTCTGAGAAACCTATTGCCCAGGCTGGAATGTGGTAACGAAATCTTGGCTCACTGCAACTTCTGCCTCCTGGGTTCCAGCAATTCTCATGTCTCAGCCTCTCTAGTAGCTGGAATTACAGGTGTGTGCCACCATACCCAGCTAATTTTTATATTTTTAGTAGAGATGGGGTTTTACCATGTTGGTCAGGCTGTCTCGAATTCCTGACCTCAAGTGAATCTGCCTGCCTTGGCCTCCCAAAGTGCTGGGATTACAGGCATGAGCGACTGTGCCAGACCTGCATGTAAGTATACATTTCCATGTGTGGAAAGTGAGGAAAGAACTGAAAAAGATATTCATTCCACCACACTTGAGCCACATTTAGAAGCCATATCAACAGGGATAACAGGTAAAATGATAACATCCATTTTCACTACAGCCCAGTCAGCTATAGCCTTGATGTTTACATGTCTAGTCTTGGTACTTTTTAAAAGAATTAGATAGTCCATTTTAGGGAAACTGAAGTTATATGATTTAAAAATTTTTTTTTGCATTTATAAGCCATGTAGATTTTTTTAAATTTGTTTGAAAGAAAGAAAAAGAGAGAAATGAAAGAAAGAAAAAAAAAGAATGTAAGAGAGAAAGAAAGAGGAAGAGAAAGAGGGAGAGAGAACGGGATTCTTGTTCTATTGCCCAGGCTAGAATGCAGTCTAGAAATGGGTATTAAAAACCTCTTTTATGCCAAGAATTGTGCTTAACAATGGAGACAGGAAGGAATAAGGGATGAAAATAACAAGCGGCCAACCAATATTTTATTTAAACCT